>QZFA01000259.1:0-30502 GCA_003614995.1 Cladosporium phlei | reverse complement strand
CCTCCTGCCCCCCCCCCCCCCTCGCCCCCCGCCCCCCCCCCCACCCCCGTGCTGGGCCGCGCCCCCCATTGAACTCACTCTGAGACCACCATCGTACTTCTCAAGTACATCATACTCGAACGCCTGACCATCGGAGTGCTGCGAGTACCAGACTTGGCTGGGCTTGCCGCGTTTAAAGCGAATCATGTTGTGTTCCCAGTCGCCGATATGGTTGCCGATGTCCTGACCGACGTAGAAACCTCCATAGTCGAAAGCGTAGAAGTACATGTAGAAGACATCGACCGTGTCATTTCCGCGGTCATTCACGATGACAGTGGTGCTCACTGCGCCTGCTGTCTCGCCTTTGTCGTTGGGCAAGACTCCACGCAAGTACTCGGGGTTCTGATCTGGTCTGACCTTCGAGGTGAGGTAGACGTTTTTGCCTCCGAGGTTGTTCAGGTCTGCGAGGTTGTCAAGGGTCAACGGGCTCGGGGCGTATTTGATGGCTGTGAAGTTGACTCTGGGTTCTGTGTTGGCGAGCTGGTTGCCTATGTCTGATGGCAGGTAAGGGTCTTCGGAGTGAAGGTAGACTATGGGAGCATAGTCAAGGACGAAAGACGGTACATTTTCAGGAGCGCGTCGAGGCAGGATGGCTGCTGCTGATGTATAAGTTGCGCTTGCAAGGAGACAGAAACGAAGCATCGCGGCGGTGAAGATTGCAGAGCGATGACTGCAGGCTCGCAAAAGAAGTACTTCGAGGGCAGCGTGATTCGAGTTCCTATATAACTGCCGTCACTGGCCCTACGATGTCTGGTCACTCAGCAGAGACTTGCATTTTGGCTTTGGCACGGAAAGTGAAAGATGATCACCTCATGCAGCGCATGTGTGTGATGGAAGGTATGCATCTTCCGAATAGCCATACAGCATCGCCAGATTTCGGCGTGTGATGAATGATGAATTTCATCGAAGGTATCCGGGTATCCAGAAAGATGGACATGACCTATAACGAAGAAGCCCACGCGTTGTCGCAAGGGAATCTGATTGGTCGAGTGGTTCGCGGCCATGTGGAATGGAGACGGTGCAAACAATACCGCTCGGCGTTGACGAGATACGTGTAGTGATTCAGTTGTACAGGTGACTGTCGCAGCGTGCCTGCAGTAGTCGCAGTAGCGGCCATTTTGTCTCGTCCGTACTCGGCGAATGAGGCGGCATTCAAGTTCTGCCGTCGCAATTCCGACTCCCACCTTTTCTCCTCTCAGTTTCGACCTGCCTTGCCCTGCCAGCATCTTTCTGCCATGTCCAACATGGCTTCGTCTGACTCTGAGAAAGGACCTCGGATTTGGCGACGACGACTGTGTTGACGTTCCCGAAGATCGTAATACTGATCCTCAGTGGGAAGCAGTCGATATTGACAGACTGTACGCGTGGCTGGCATCTCGCTGTCAGTGTGCCACGCAGCCAGCCAGCCGGGGTGCCGAACAGCTAGAAGCTTCTGCCATGCTATATCCAGCAGGTGAGCACTATTCGCATCGCTAACAATGGAATCTGGAATACAGCTACAGATCGTGGGGGTGAGGACCGATCGATAGGTCTTCTTGTTCACAGGGAAATACCGGGTATGTACCTGTTCCACACCTTCCGGGATCTTGAGATCAACCTCACAGTACATGTACCGATCATGTCATCTCTCATGGGCCACCTCCAATGTCTTCAACTACTCATGTCTCCAGTGCAAACAAGACAAAAACATGAGACTTCATGGGAACATGTACAACGCACCGAGAGGACCAGAGTCAAATCCAGCCCAGCCCAGCCCAGGCATGCCCATCGCACTCGTAATCAAGGTCAAGTACATGTATCACTTCCAAGTATCCCCCGACTTGACCAATGGGAATGCTGACATCCGCGAAAGCGGGGCTTTACCATTTTTATCGTTGCCCAGTTCGTTTGCAGCATGCTATGGTGTGACAAATGAACGATGCCTGATGGTTGCACGGAAAAAAGACGTGTGGTCGCGTCGTCGCACCCGTTCGATCGATGCTTCTTTCCCTGTCTGTCATGCATGCCGCCTGCCATTCATATGAGTGCCTGCTTCCATGCTTACTTGCTCACTTGCCACTCCATCCCTCCCTCCCTCCGTTCGTTTCCACAGAAGTATTCACCACACTTCTGCTGCTCAGCGCAATGACATGCGCTGCTACTACTGAGCCCGCCACTCCACTGTCAACACCCGATTGAGCGAACACAAACACAAACACAAACCGAAACCGACCTCACATCGACCCACCAAGACACCCCAATCAGCTTCACCCGCCAATCGCCAATCGCACCGCCAACCACCAAACAGTAACTCCAACCCGCCCTCCCCTCTCACACCTCCCCAATACTAACACCCTCACAGTGCCCGGCCCCCCAGCCAACCAACCCCCCGCCCTAAACGGCGTCCTCGTCACCTTCCTGGTAATCGTGGGCGCCGGCTTCGCCGTCCTCATCTGCTTCGCCATCTCGCACCGCTTCATGACCACCCGACGCAGCAGCTCCGCCGACAACCCAGACGCCCCGAGCGACATGTCCCAGGCCTCGTACATGGCCCAGGTGCGGGACCGCAATCGCCAGGACCTGCTGCACAAGTACGGCTGGAAGTATGAGCTCAGGCCTGTGGTGGGGGATGTGGAGAGTCGGGCGGGGAGTCAGAGCCATTATTGAGCTGCCATGACTGAGAGTTGTCTTGGTGTTGGCAACTGGGAGGAAGGTGGATGAGGATGTGTATCAGCAGGCATGAGACGGCACGTCTTGCGACTACGACTTATCGAATTACGAATATCACGACCAGCATATGAAGCGGAACGAGCGTTCCGCCATTCACATCCACTCACAACATCCGACCATCGCCATGGCTACAGCTCGATCGACTCCAACGCCAGCGCCACAATTGTCCGATGATTCGACTAGCTGTGCGCTCTTCCAAACCAAAGATTCGCCACTCAAGCTTCTCACAACCACGACACTCCCAACGCACGCTACAGTCGAACGCTGTCGACTCTCGATATCTCGTACATCACCACGCGATCAACAATACCACACACCGGCAGACTCTCCAGGATCGATACCCGACGGAGCGCTTCGAGTCCGTCTGGCCCCAGCCGAAACCCAAAACCTTACCAGCAGCAGCCAAGGCACTCAACCAGCACGACATCTCAGTCCGCATATACCATCGTAACAACAACATCGTCGCAACGTCATCATCATCTGTCGGCACGGTAGCACAAGACGGATGACATGGCTTATCGAGGACTCCAGGACATCAACAACCCGAGTCACGAGAAAAGGAAAGTGCTGTCGACTGGGGATGAAGCATGAGGAGGAAAGGAAAGATGGAGAAAGAAGAGACGGAGGGAGGGTGACAGTCTCTCTCAGACGGGTCGAGACAGTTCGGCTCCCGTGTAGCTTTTCACAAAGAAGAACCGGCGAGGTAATGATGGCGAGGGAGGAGGAGTCAGGTAGTCGGCAAGAAACCCGCAACGAAGTGTAATAATCAATAATTTACGAGACATGAGGAAAAGATAACATCAATCTCCGCCCCCTATATTTTTTTTCTTTTTGTTTCAGATTCCAGCTGTGGAAGGAATCATGTTCAGAAACGCTCATCAATGTCAAAGTGAAAGCGAAGTTTCAAGGTAACTCTGTGATTTTTTGGAAGAATTGACTAGCTTTATCTCTTCATCCTCATCTCCGTCAACACAGATGCTTTGCGGAATCAGAGGGGTTTCTCGTCTCATCTCTTCATCTCGCTCACTTTCTCTCCTCCCACTTCTCATAACTTCTACACACACAACGGTAGCAGTTCAAGAGATGCCTTGGCTGACCCAGCTCTCAACTCCACTCTCTCCCATCACCGAAACCGCCCAACCCCCCTCCCGCCAACAACAAGCCCCTCCAGCCTCAAATACCTTAACTCGCGCCAAATATCCTCCGGAGTGCCGGTGGCCGTCACGTCCGCCTAAGAAATGACCTTCTCCCTCAACATGCCAATAAACTGCGCCCCGCTAACACCCTGATCCGCGCGGTCCTCAATCAAAAGCGTCTGCGCCCACAGCCTCAAACTAGGCTCGCCGTCCTCACGAATGAGGTAAAGCGGCGGCACGACGATCGAGCCGCAGCCTTTGCCGCGGTGGTCGCGGCTCTTCTCGACGACGGCGCGCACGCGCTCGTTCATCTCGCTGTCGATGACGGGAATGCTGGTTTTGCCTTGCTTGAGCATGTTCTTGTCCTCGGTGCCGAAGACGTCGGCGATGAGGGCGGGGACGGCGTCGCGGCCTAGCCACATGAATTGCGTTTGGCCGTCGTCGATTAGGTACAGGCCGTAGGGGACTAGATTTGCAGAGGAGAGGTTGAGGGGCGGCGGCATGACGATTGCGCCGGTTTGGGCGTCGGGGAGGCCGGCGTCGTCGGGCATGTCGTGCAGGGAGTAGAGGCGCGGGTAGATGTATTGCATCAGCAGGGGGAGGGGGAGGGTAGAGAGGAGGCACAGAGCGGCGGAACGCAAGTCGGTGGGGATTTGGGCGGATTTGCGGAGGCCAAGCTACGAAAGAGGTCAGTATGAGATGGTCGTCGACATGTGTTTTGCAGGAGATACTCACGTTCTTCATCAGACCAAGGAAGAGCATAGGCAGACCGCGCAGGTTCGCAGGGAACTGCAGTCCACCGCCTCCCATGTTGCCACCACCAAGCTCCTTCTTGTATGTCTGCAGCAGCTCAATGATCTTGGCCTGGATCGCATCTCTGGCGGCATCGAGACCCGAGCTCAAGGCGCGCTCAACAGCCTTGTGTGCGAAGTAGTGTGTGATAGCTTGCTGGTCCGCGCTTGCGTAGACCTCTGCCAGGTTCTGGGTGGTGGGAATGCTGAGAGTCAGGACACGAATTCTGCGCTCGCCATTGCAAGTAGTGTGCAACACACCGACCTGCAGGCATGCGAAAGCCTTGGTCACGCTCTCGTCAATCGCGATCTCAACAACGTAGGCCTGGTCGCGAGGCATGGCAGGGAAGGCGCACAGATCGCTGGAGCGGTTGAAGAAGTTGCCGTAGAAAGCGCTGGGTCGGAGACCGGTCGTTGTGCGCACACGAAGGACTGCCTCGAGACCAATCTCGGAAGACAGATAGTCGCTGAACTCGGTAGCGAACTTGATCGCATCCTCCGTCCTAGCAGCGTTCCAGGCAGGGTAGAAGTACGTCTGACCACCGGTATATCTGGGAAGGTTGCTCAAACTTGCAACATCCTGGTATTGGGCGCTGAACAAGAACATGTCGATCGAAACCTGTGTTTTACTGCACTCAACCGCGAAGCTCTTGTAGAAGCTGTTCTGTGTCTGCAGAAGCGCGTTCTCTTTGGAAGTACCCAGCAGCTTCTTGTCCTCGCGCATCTCAAGCTTTCCGTGTCCGATGTTGGGCAAGCTGGCCGACAGGCATACGACTTTGCCGCCAACATGGCTGATGAGCTTATGACCAGCCCTGAGCGCAGATCCCATGGCGGAGCCATTGTCTTGAGTGTTTACAAACATGCTCTGAAGCTTGTTGAGGTAGTTCTCGATGTTGGCGCGGCATTCGGTAAGGTTGACCAGCAAGTCCTCGGGAGTGGGAAGGAATGGTTCTTCGAGGTCGCTGACAACGAGCATCCTCGGGTCGTTGTTTTCACTGCCATCGCGGGGAATGCTGAAATAGTGCAGCGAGCTGTCGACGGCCATGAATCCAAGCCTGGTGCGGCGATCGGTGTTCGGTATCCTGTCCAAGCTCTCCAGAATGCATCTTGCCGCAGTCGCCAAAAGACCGCTCGTCACACCCGCGTAGCTCACATCGAACAGGAAGAGATAGATCAAAGGCTGAGGAGCGCGAACCATGTACTCCTGGGGAGCAACGAATTCGCTCACCGAGTAGTTTAGTTCGGGGCGCTGCCACCTATCAACGGACTGCTGCTTTGCGCTGTCCCAATCGAAGCTCTGCGGCACGTCGTTCGTCAAGTTGCACATATTGCAGCGCCACCTGTGCGAGTGATCCAGGAAACTTGCGAAAGGGTTGATGTATGTCCGGCATCTCCTGCAACGCGCAATAACTTGGTCGTACTGAACGGGCACATCGTCCTCCGCATCGTGGAGCGTGGCGTATGGCTGAATGATGAGCGCAAAAGGAAGCTTGCTCTTCTTGAGGAGGGAATTGGTTGTAGGCATGGCGTTGAGCGTTGAGCGGACATATTTAGGCGGGCAGTTTGAGTGAGGTGAGGGAGTGACAGAGCTCTGCGCGATCGTTAGTATTGACTCAGGACGGAAGATCTCGTAGAACACATACGTTGGGAGGCAGGATGATCGGAGGTGGTGGCTGATCCAAATCGCTAACGTGGAATGGCTGGCCCTGCATGCTGATGTCCGTAGGAATCAGAGGGTTCAACCTTTGAGCGGCCTGGGGGACCGACTGAGGCTGCTGAGGCGGTTGTCCTCCCATTCCCATCTGCGCGAACTGCTGGGTCACGCCCTGCACGCCTGGCTGGACAGGTGTGGGTTGTTGAGGGTATCCAGGGTGAGCAGGGTCGTAGCCAGGCTGGCCGTATGCCGCAGGCTGGCCGTATGCTGGTTGCTGTTGCGCCGCCGCCGGGTCAACGTATCCCGGTTGACCATATGCTGGCTGCTGGGGCATACCATAGGCGGGCTGTGCTGGTTGACCTGGGTATCCAAATGCGCCTGCAGCTGCGGCGGGCGGTTGACCGCCTGGAGGAGCGGCCGCGGCCAGACCAGCATTTGCGCCAGAACCAAAGTCGAATGCTTGCCCGGCGTATGCTCTCTTCTTCTTGCCACCAGCTGCTGGCGCCGCAGCCTGCTGTTGTGTGCCATCCTGCTCCTGGCCGTATTGTTGGCCGTCCTGGTAAGGGTTGGCCATCTTGAAGACTGGCGGGGGGTGCCTAAGGGCGTGGCTTGCCGCTCCACGCGATTTTTATAGGGAGTTTTGTTGAATCGGCGAGTGTCGAAGGAGAGAGATGTGCAAGGAAGCGGTTGTAGGCGAGGATGTGTTGTTGGTTGTAGGAGTGTCAATGCACCTTGAACGTGTCCGCTTGAAGTGGGACGGACGTTAGTGCTTAGAAGGGAGAAAGCAGGTATAATCGATACAAACTCGCTGGGTTCGAGGATGGCAATGAAGGCAAAGCCAATTTTTAAAAGTAGGCTACGAATACATTCGACGAACAATTGTTACCATTAAAAAAAAAGAAATCACCCCTTTAAGGCAACCTCGATAACATGTGATATTTGTTCACCATCTCCAACTCCGCCAAGTGGCTTCAATATGTGGGGTTCCAGCTATATCACTGCCTCAGTGAACAGAAGAATCAGGGGCTGCAGGAAATGGAGCAAGCAGTTCATAATAAGGAAATACATCATTGCATAGCTACGTGAATGGGTATCTTGGTAAATTTACAGTCCCGCCGGCCATTCCACACCTTGTCCTTGTCCTTGTACGCCGGTGATGCTTGAGCAAAAGAGAAAAAACCCATAGCCTCATAGTCATTAGTAAGCTCCATCTTCGCTGCGATCCGTCGCTTCAGCCAAGAACGGGTGCTCCAAAGCCTCTTCCGCAGTGATGCGCTTCGCAGGGTCGAGTTCGAGGCAGCACTTCATGAACTCGATCGCCTCGAGCTCCTCTCCCGACAAGCCTGCGCCGTCCTTTTTGTTCCTGCTCGTGCACCACAGCAACACCTTCTCCCACGTGTGACCTGAATCGCCAATCGTGGGGATGTTCGTCTGAAGAACCTGACCGTGCAGCAGAGCAGTCTCCTTCATGCGTTTCTTGCCGAAGATCGTGCACAACTCGATGAACGCATCGATGTCGTCGGCGGAATGGAAGAAGGGGAAGCGTTTGCTGAGGAAAGTCAAGAGGATGACGCCACAGCTCCAATTGTCGATCAAGCATGTCTGTCTAGTACACTTGAGAAGGACTTCGGGTGCACGGAAACCACGTGTGCCGGCTCTGTTTGCACGGCGTGAAGAGCGCTGGTCGTTCGCAGGATAGGCGGGTCGAGGTTGTTGGCCACTTGCTTGTGCTGCGGCGTATGTAGATGCGTACACGGAAGTCTGGATACGCCTGTGCCTGTCTGGACCTTCGAACTCACAGGCACAGTGACTCGAGTCGGTTCCCTCACGTTCTGCCAGACCAAAGTCGACGAGAACGCCACGCTGCTGTGCGGGTGAGTACAGGAAGTTGGTCGGCTTGATGTCGCGGTGGATGATGCCAGCGTCGTGCACAGATTTGAGTGCAGTGAAAAGGCTGTGGAAGTAGATGCGCATGTCGGGGACGGTCATGTCGCGGTAGTAATCACGGAAGTCTTTGTGCTGGAAGAAAGGCAGCACGGCGATGACTTGATCTTGGTGTCGGAACGAGGTGATCAGAGGACAGACGTTCAGTGAGTTTCGCAGATCGTGCAGCAAGTCGAGTTCGTTCAGGATACGGAGCGGTGAGGAGGTCACGTAAATCTTCTTGATGGCCACATAGCGAGGCTTGGGCTTGCCATTGGCTCTTCCATTGGCCTTCTCGTCCTTGGCTTCCATGTCCCAGTCATTCTTGTAGTGCTCGTAGAGGAGATCTTCAGCTTTGTAGACGGTGGAGAAGGTTCCCTCGCCGATGCGGTTGATCAGACGGTAACGCTGTGTGATGTTCTTGAAGCTGGCTTCAAAACGTTCCATGTCTTCGAGCACCAAGTCGTCGATCTCTTCCTCTTCCTCTTCTTCCTCGTCTTCTCCCTCTCCCTCAGACAATGTGCCTGCCGCACTGAGCGGACCTCTGCTCTCGTCCATGTCTTGTGGTTCTTCGTCCTCGGTGCTGTCGCCGTAGCCGGTTCGCTGGTCGTGGACGGGGACTGGATCCCGTGTTTTCCTGAGTGCGGTGGCCATGTTGGAGACCGGGGTTGTAGTAAGCCAACACTCTGCTGGTTCCAGAGTCCTTGCAATGGTAGTGATGAGGAAGAAAAAGTGAGGAAACGACTTAAGTTGTTGTGAAAGCGCGATCATCGGCCCCGCGTTGTTTGTTGACAGTCGCGATCAAATAACAAATTCCCCATGAAACGACGGTCCTTGATCCTGACCAGAGACACAAATCACGTTCACACACCAACGAGAGTGACATTTCCGATTTTCACGCGCATAAACGCGCATTGCATCCGCCAGTATGGGCGACTCGGACGATTTCGACGTCAACGCGGCGCTCAAGGCATATCTCGACGATCCGCAGTCCATTTCCACACCTGAAGCCGACCAGACACTACTCGAGTGCGAGAACGACGCAGATGCCTTCACGCCTGGCCTGATCAACAGCGTGATCAATCCCATAGCGGAAGCCATCGGCGAGAACCCAGAGGCCATTCTTCAAACCGGAATCCTCGGCAGTCTGCAATTCCTCCTCAAGTGCGCGCCCACCGTTCCCCCAAACCAGCAGCCTACGCTGTCTTCCAAAAGGAACCACACTGATTGCGAGCTTTTTGCGCGCTGTAGACAGGTATCATTCATCCCCTCGACATCCCTCAGCAAGCTGCTCGAATTGATCATCTCTGGTCTTGGTGCCGAAGCCGAGACGGTTCACCATGAGGAGCAAGACGGTGAGACAGAAACCGCGCACCACAAGCAAGTCTTGGA
The DNA here is from genome assembly GCA_003614995.1 of Cladosporium phlei. NCBI lineage: Eukaryota > Fungi > Ascomycota > Dothideomycetes > Cladosporiales > Cladosporiaceae > Cladosporium > Cladosporium phlei. Next base: position 20,858 of record QZFA01000259.1, on the reverse strand, counting down.
GACTTTCGCTTTTCTACTTCAATGGTGTATCTCTGCGGTAGAGACGAAGAGCGCGGAGAAGCCGGCGACCGCAGCAGCGGGACGAGCAAAGAAGGGCCCAAAGGGCAAGGCGGCGCAGAAAGATGGCAGCTGGGATCCTTCAGCTCAGCTTCAGATTGCAATGGAGACCATGGCAAAGGTCATGAAGCTCAAGTTGGCCAAGATCTTTGTGACCACAAGTGAGAGGGACACATTCATCAGCATGTTCACACGGCCTGTGTACCTCTTGCTTGAGAGCGAGACCAGAGTGAAGAACACCAGCATTCGCATGCACGTCTTCAAAGTCCTCTGTGTGGCCATCAAGCACCACGGACACGCTTATGGTGCTCAGACGAGCGTCATGCAGAATCTGACCTACTTCGAACATCTTGCGGAACCGATGGCGGAGTTCCTCAACATTCTGGCCGAACAGTACGATTACGCGCAACTCGCGGAAGAGGTCATGAAAGAGCTGTCCAACAAGGAATTCGCCGCAAACGACACGAAAGGTCCAAAGTCTGTATCGACATTCATTGCACGACTCAGTGAGCTCGCACCTAGAGTGGTGCAGAAGCAAGTCACCTATCTGGCCAAGCTACTCGAGAGTGAAAATTACACGCTTCGCTGTGCCATCATCGAAGTCTGCGGAAACCTCATTGCCATGCTTAGCAAGGTGGAGGAAGGAGACCGCACCGAGAACCACAAAGGACAGATCAACGCTTTCTTCGACGTGCTTGAGGAGCGATTCTTGGACATCAACCCTTACTGCCGCTGCCGTGCTCTACAGGTGTACACTAAGCTCTGCGACTTGGAGACCAAGTATCCAAAACGCAGGCAAACTGCGGCTGACCTAGCCACCCGCAGCCTAGAGGACAAGAGCAGCAACGTCAGACGAAATGCCATGAAGTTGCTTGGCCGCCTGGTCTCAACACATCCGTTCGCCGTCATGCACGGAGGCCTGCTCAACCATACCGAGTGGAGTGAGCGTTTGGAGGCATGCGAGACGGAACTGAACGCCATCAAACCACCAGCAGAGACCGGACTTGCTGAGACCACCCACGTAGGGGAGAAAACTGTGGACGAAGCACTTCTAGACGATGCCACCCAGATGCCAGAGTCTGATGCGCCATCTATGACGGAAGAGCAACAGGTGGCCGCTTTCCAGAAAGCACAAGAAGATGCAGCCACCGCTGAAGCGCTCAGCAAGTTGCAGCTCACCCGTCGCTACTACATTGAAGCCCTCAAATTCATCGAGACTCTCGAAGAGGCTGGACCTCATGTCAACCAGTTGCTCGCTTCCAAGAACAAGAGCGAAGTCATTGAAGCGATGGACTTCCTCGTCGTTGCGGATGCATACAGCATTGAAGCTGCCAAGTCGGGCATTCGCCGCATGCTTCGTTTGATCTGGACCAAGGGGAACTCAGATGAAGGCAAGGGCGTGCAAACGCATTTGATCGAGTGCTACAAAGGGCTATTCTTCCACGCGCCCGACAATTTCACTGCGAACGACGCCGCCAACTACGTTGCTCGCAACATGATAAGTCTGACTTTCGGTGCTTCGCCCGCAGAGCTGACAAGTCTGGAACAACTCCTTTCCACGATGATGAAGGAGAAGGCAATCAACGCGCTCGTCATCGACAAGCTGTGGCAGGTCTATGGCGTTCAAAAGCGAGCGATCTCGAAACAACAACGCCGGGGTGCCATCATCATCCTTGGAATGCTTGCTCTTGCAGACCAAGACATCGTGGTCAAGGAAATGGAGACTTGCCTTCGCATCGGTCTTGGTGCCATCGGACGCAAGGATCTTGTTCTCGCTCGTTACACCTGCATTGCTCTCATGCGCATGACCAACAACAAGACCACCAAGGGTACTGAGGGGAAACTGAACATGAGACTGCCTAACGACCATGCTGTGCTCGTTCGCTTGGGTGCCCTCGTCGATGTCGAGAGTGAAAGCAAAGACTGGTACGGTCTTGCTGAGCAAATCGTCGGCGCCATCTACGCTCTCAGCAAACATCCGGATGTGTTGTGCTCCGACATTATCAGGCGTAAAACCAAGGCCGTCTTCACACCAAAGCCGAAGGAAAGCCAGCAAGTCGACACCCTTAAGCAGGAAGTCGATGTTGTTGATAGCCAGATCGACGACGATGGTGATGTGGAGATGAGTGAGATCCCAAGCCCTCCTCCGGAACCAGAGCAAGAGAAAGAAGAAGAGGAGCCAGTTGCCGAGGACGCTGGCCAGTCTGCACTTTCACTATCACAGCTCCTGTTTGTCGTTGGACACGTTGCGTTGAAGCAGATTGTCCATCTGGAACTCATCGAGCAGGACTTCAAGCGTAGAAAGGCAGCGAAAGAGAAGGCGGGCTCATCCGCTTCGCCGGCTACAGCCGCTGGCAAGACTGGCAAGAAGGGCCAAAAGCCCGAGCCAGAAGAAGAGCAGGACGAGATGGACCTCATTGGAGGCACCACAGAAGACGACTTTACCGACGCTCTCGCACACATTCGGGAACGTGAGCTTCTCTACGGTCAGACCTCACTCTTGACGAACTTCGGACCGTTGGTGAAGGAGATCTGCAGCAACAACACATCCTACCCCAACGCAGAGCTACAAGCCCAAGCAGCTCTGTGCATGGCCAAGCTCATGTGCGTCAGCTCGGAGTACTGCGAGTCCAACCTCGGCCTCCTCATCACCATCATGGAGCGTTCGCCTTATGCCAACACCCGAAGCAACCTCGTCGTCGCGCTCGGTGACATGGCGGTCTGCTTCAATCACTTGATCGACGAAAACACCGACTTCCTCTACACCCGCCTCAGCGACCAGAGCTTGCAAGTCAAGCGCACGTGTTTGATGACTCTCACATTCCTCATTTTGGCCGGACAGGTCAAAGTCAAGGGCCAGCTAGGCGAGATGGCGAAGTGTGTCGAAGACGACGACGACAAAATTCGTGAGATGAGTCGCATGTTCTTCGCAGAGCTTGCGGGCAAGGACAATGCTGTTTATAATCACTTTGTTGATATGTTCAGCTTGCTCTCGTCGGATGAGGCTTTGGACGAGGACCGGTTCAGGCGGATTATCAAGTTCCTCGCTTCGTTTATTGAGAAGGTATGTTGCGCACGCTCGCATGGGATGGAATCGAAAACTGACAATCATCACAGGACAAGCACGCCAAACAACTGGCCAGCAAGTTGGCTCCTCGCCTTGCGCGTGCGGAGAGCGAGAGACAGTGGAATGATGTCGCCTATGCTCTTGGACTGTTGCCGCACAAAAACGAGGAGATTACGAAGATGCTTGGCGAGGGCTGCAAGGTTGTTGAGACTTCTGCTTGAGCGGTGTTCGATGACCGTTCGATTGTATGTGGCGTTTTCTTGGTGGGTTGTCATTATGGAAAGTGCGAGGTTTGCACATGTGTAGTCGATACCCGGGGTCTGATACCTTTTTCGTATTTCTTGTACATCGATGTCTCTTACGATTCGGCCCTGGGGTGGTGGTTGAAAGACATCGCTTGGCTTAATCATCGCCGAGCGCCACAGTCGTCGCTGCCCAGCTGCCCAGACCTCAAACCCAATGGTGACGATCACGCAGCCTCATGCGGGGACACTGATTTTACCAAGTCAACACACGATCGGTGCACATCAATCATGCATTTTGCAATCGTCGCCTTATTGGGCTATATCGCCATCGCTCAATGCTCATTGCTGGACCAACAATTGCCCATCTTGTCGACACCGTCTGCCTTCACAAAAGGCTTCCATCCAAGTCCGCCAGGAACCCGACACCCAGTCCCTTCCCTGTACTCACATCGCTACTCAGAACAAACCTTCATCGGCGCTCACAACGCCGCCGCCACAAGGACGAAAGAGAATAACTGGTCCCTTTCCGGCAACCAGTACTACAACATCTCGACGCAACTAACATCTGGAGTCCGTCTGCTACAGGCCCAGGGCCACAATGACCCCAACGGAGGCGACGACATCCGACTGTGCCACTTCAACTGCGCCCTGATGGACGGCGGCAGCCTGCTCGATTTCCTCCAAACCGTCGAAGACTTCCTGCAACGCAACCCCGACGAAGTCCTCACTCTCCTGTTCGTGAACACAGGCGTACCGCTGGAACACTGGGCCAAAGCCGTCTTCGAAGCCCGGCTGGATCTTGTATCATACATCCCGCCCGCGAATAAAAGACACGGCCAGATGCGCACCTCCGACTGGCCCACCATCGCCTCCATGGTCGCAACAAACAAACGCCTCGTAACTTTCCTATCATCCGGTGCAGACGAAGAAACCGTCCCTTTCCTCCTGCCGGAGTTCGACTACGTCTTCGAAACGGATTTCGGGATCGAGAGTCCCGATCAGTACTCCTGCGCTCCTGCTCGTCCGCAGTATGCAGATGAGAGTTTCGTGCCGGATCGGCTTTCGCTCGTGAACCACTTCCTGTACGCCAATTTCCTGGGGTTCAGGTACCCGAATGCTTCGTTCGCGATAGAGACGAACGCTGCTGGGTTTCGGGTGGGGGAGTTGGGAGAGCATGCTGTCAGGTGTAGGGGTGCGTATGGACGGAGGCCGAATTTCTTGCTGGTGGACTTTTTTAGTGAGGGGGATGTTTTTGGGGTGGAGGAGGGGATGAATCGGTATTAGAGACTGTGCTCTGATGTGAGTGACTTCCTCATGTCAGCATGTGCGCGGACTAAACGAATGTCAACATCAGCCTTAACGCCCATTACCACGCTTCATCCGGCAACCACAGGCACATACCTATAAGAGCAATAGAACGCAACGCCAATCGCCACCAGACAAACAGGACCTCAAACGTCCGTTTAGTCTAAGCAGAAGACCGACACCACCACCACTAATCCCCCTCACACACAGCAGATCACTCACACCCCTCCTCCTCACAGGACCTGACAACAAAGAGTACCTCTGCGCGGTCCACCGCAGCGCTTTGACCTCTTCACAAACGCAAACATCCGGGAGCTGAGCTTTTTCTGGACGACAGCACAAGACATCACAATTGTAACACCCCGCCTAACCGACGATGGAAAGTGGACCAAATCGCCGCAAAGACAAGATTCCGACCTTTGGCGATGTGGCTGCAGATGTACCCCCCTGATAGTATTCGACGTCTGTGGAGCTCATGACAGTACGAGGCGTGGTGGAGAAACCTCAGGGGCGAGAGACTCAGCTGCTGAGCTGGACAACTTGCTGGCGACCGTTGTTGGCGCAGGTGAGTTTGGTGTCCTCCTTTCCTTCCCCTGATCGATGGTAGTGGTGTGTGCTTTCTTCTGCTTTCTTCTGGATAAGTTGGTCAACTGTCTTTTGAGGAATTTCGTGCCGGGCTTAAGGCATTCGTTGTCTGTATCAAGAGTAGCAAGCTCATGAACCTCATGGGAAGCCCGCTTCCATCCACGAGAGAACGAAAGCCGACGTCCGTCTCGAACGCAAACTCAGTCCCATCAATCGATCAATCAGCCAGCGGCTCACACTCAACAAGCACGCTCCCGGACATACTGCCAGCAGCGACCGCAGTCCTAGCAGAATAACACCCAACTTCCTCCCTCCCCAACGGAACAACTTCGACCGGTTCCCCATCGCACGCCTCACCCACATAACCCATCACCTCGCAATTCTCCGGCAGCAGAGTCACGGTCACTCTCATACCTTTCCCAACCGGGTAGCAGACATCCGGCTGAGTGATCTCTCCTGCAACCTTGTCGCTACCGCACTCTGTATCCGAATGTGCATAAACAGACAAAGACCCAGCCTCGGGACGGAGATGCGGAGGATAAGGAACGTCGTGCTCGAGCTCGTAGTCGATTTCGAGCTGATGTTCTTGTTCGGAAATGCGGTGGCCTAGACCGTTGAAGTAGCCGCATTCTGGAGACTCTTCGCGGAGACGTTTGGCGTTACTGTTGTTGGAGGAGGAGGAGGACAGTCCATTGAGGGGTGTGGCGAACTGCTCCTTCTCGGGCAGAGGCGCGTTGGGGATGCCATTGAGGTTGTCGATGTACATGGCGCAGATTTGTTGCTGGGCGTCTTTGGACAGTACGATCTTTTCATGGGGGAGCTCGCGCGCACAGGAGAAATGGGCTGCATTGGACAGGCTGATCATGGCGGCAAGAGCGATGAAGGTGATGCTCGCTTTCGCCATGACTGTAACCCGCTTTGAACAGCTCTTGTGGTTTTGAATGGAGGCTCGTGCAGTGGAGACAGTGAGAACAGAAAAGAAAGAAGCGGCGTTATCGATGGACCGCGAAGAGAGGCTCCAAGGCTGTTGCTGCCTGGCCTCCTGAGTAGCGTCACTGGATCGTCGTCTTGGGAGACCAATGCGATGGTGAGTTGAAGCTATCTGTTTAGCAGCAATCCATCGTGTTCCTTCGCGCGAGCGGGGAAAATTCAACATCTGCACTGCAAATTGATCCGCTTGACCGTGAAGAAGTACAAGGAGAAGCCTTCATTTGATACGACGAGGTTTCACTGCTGAGGACGACCCAAGGCGACGTCGTGTGCACATAGGTATGGTAGGCCTCTACTCGCAAATCATTTGTTCACTTCGGGACATAATCGCATTGTGAAGAGGAATGACGGGTACAATTGAGCTTCAGCTATCTCACGAGCCTGATATCACGTTGTCAGACTGCTCTGTCGTTGATGTGTAGTTACGAACGAGAGCTGACAGTCGAACGATGGGCCTGGGCGACTACCAAGGTACAGCGTACAGCAGCCAGCAATGTATTCACAGCGGATCTGATATCGGACCGCAAGCACCGCTAGACCCAACACAGTATCCGCAAGCGTGTCGAATCACCCACAGGAGGGTTCATCGCCCATTGTCCTTCCTCCCCTACAACTTTCATCAAGCATCACCACTAACGTGTGCTGTCAATGCGATACCCCTTCAGCTAATGATCCGAGCACGCGTCTCAGCAGCAGTGATAAGCATGCACCTAAACAGTGATTCTTGATGATACGTCGTCGGCTGGACCGACTGTCGGCATCTCTGTGGCGCTTAGATGATGGCTGCAGGTGTCTGATGCCAGCGTCGCCTGGTCTATCAACCTACTTGAAGAGGAAAGGCGCCTTTCATCGAGCCTTGTTTCTGCTACTCTATCCGGCTTTTCGATGTTTCGGCACCTGCTGCCCGCATTACCCCAGCTATCAAGTGGATCAAGCAAGAGATACAGTACTTCGGTTTACTTTACTGGGGATCTGGTGAATGTCGTGTAGCCAATGGATTGGCGGTCTTCACAGCTAGAACAAGGCAGACAGCAATGCTGACGCCTTCGCAGCTCGAAGGCTTATCGTACCGATCGCATTGACTCCACCGTAGGATAGTGAATGCGGCATTGGAATCTCTCGATTCCACGCTACAGAGTGCATCAGACTCGCCCTCGATGATTCAACCGAAGGGATGATCTTCTGAGTACTCTTCTGTGGTCAGTCGACCATAAGCCATACCATCCCCTCTTTCACTCAGAGCTCGGTATCCAGTCCACCAACATCATATTCATACCCTACGCCGTCACACCATGATGGCAATGCCTATGTCCAAGGAAGTCAAAGAGCAGGACATATCATTGTCACCAGTGATCTCACGAGCGGATGGCACTGTGCGCCATGTCAACATCGACTATACAGCACAGCTCCAGAAGCGAAGGTCCCTCCTGTCAATCATGGGAATGACATTGGCCATCGCAGCCATCCCATACGGTATCGGAGGAACCCTGATGAGTGCCGTGCGTCAATTGATTGCTCTCATCATCTGGTCCTGGAAGAAATCGCTGATAATGTTCATTCACAATAGATCTACGGCGGAGGCCAGCTTTCGATGTTCGCCGGCTTGCTCGTGGTCCTCGTGCTCGACGGATGTGTCGCTGTCTCACTAGCAGAACTGGCATCACGGTTTCCTACCTCTTCTGGGATGTACTACTGGACATACCATCTCTCACCAAACAATCCATACCGCAAAGGACTCTCTTATCTAACTGGATGGATCTGGCTTATCGGAAATTGGACAATCGCACTCTCCGTGAACTTCGGCTTCGCATCACTAATCAGCGCGACGGTATCTATACACCAGCCCGATTGGATAGCCTTACCATGGCAGCTGCTCCTCATCTTCTTTGCAATCTGTGTCTTGAGTTTCTTCATTTGTGCTTTCGGAGATCATCTGCTTCCGTACGTCGATGCAGCCGCCGCCATCTGGAATTTGGTCACCATTATTGCAGTCCTCATCGCACTTGCATCGACCGCAAAGGCTGGTCGACACTCTCCATCATTCGCTCTTGGTAACTACGACACCACATTCTCGGGTTGGGGCCCAGGCTTCACTTTCTTCATCGGTCTGCTACCACCGGCGTACGCCTTCTCTGCAATCGGAATGGTCACCTCGATGGCAGAGGAATGCAAAGACCCAGAGGTGGAAGTGCCACGCGCGATGGCGCTCTGCATCCCATGCGGCGGTCTTGCAGGCTTGTTCTTCATCCTCCCGTTATGCTTCACGCTCCCGCCGCTCGAAGATGTGATGGGAGCACCCTACGGTCAAGCGCTGCCGTTCATCATCTACAGAGTCATGGGTTCTGCCGCGGGTGCGGTAATCGTCATGGTCATGATCCTTCTCGTCACGCTGCTCTGCTCCATCAGCATCACGACTGCTGCATCCCGATGCACATGGGCTTTCTCCAGGGACCATGCTCTTCCGTTCGCCTCGATTTGGTCACGCACGACAGCCGATCGGCCTTTATATGCACTGGCTCTGGTCACGGTTGTTGAGATGCTTCTCGGGTTGATCTACCTCGGAAACCAAAGTGCGTTTACCGCCTTCGCTTCCGTCGGCGTTATAGCTCTCTCCGCCGGGTATCTGATTCCGATCACCTTGAGCCTCTTTTCGGGTAGACAGCAAGTGTCTCAGGCACGTTGGACTCTGGGGTCAGTTCTGGGTACGGCAGCGAATGTCTTGGCTGTCGTCTGGATCCTGTTCGAGCTCGTGCTGTTTAGCATGCCTACTGTGCTTCCGACAACGGCAGCCTCGGCCAACTACGCACCAGCGGTTTTCGTAGGACTATCTGCGCTGAGTGGAGTTTGGTATGCTGTTTCTGGGAAAGACCGTAAGTCTTGACGCAACACCACCTACTCGACATGATCGACTGACCGTGCCCAGGCTTCCAAGGGCCACCCGCAAACCACTTCTTGATAGATTGAAGCAAATCTTTGCATCGTGCCCGCATGCCTGGACAAGGATTGCAGCACTGGGAAGTGTGGATGGCATCGGTGACTTCTTTCGTGGTCTATTACGACGCCCCATGAGCAGAGTTATCGGTGGGAGTTGGGGCTGCTGTTTGCAAAGAAATACAGTATTGATCGTTTCTAACACATTTACATATCACAGTTTATTTCATCCTACATCGATCACCAAAACGAAGTCATTGGTCTTTTTTTTACCTCGTCTTCTCATCCTTTAACTTTACCACCCAAACAACCCCCATCTCAAATCGCCGCCTCAACCTCAATCTCAACAACCATCCCCTCAATCCCCAGCTTCGCAACCTCCACACAAGTCCAGATCGGTCTCCTCTCCCCCATCCTCTTCTTAAATCCCGAGATAACCAGCTCCGCCGTCTCATCAATATTAACATGATAAGATCGCACGGCGTAGACATTCTTCCACGACAGACGAGAGTCCACAGCCTGCAGTGCCTTGTCGACGTTCTTGAAAGCCAGATCGACCTGCTCGGAGGCGCTGGCGGCGACGCTGCCGTTCGAATCCCAACCTCCTTGGCCGGAGGTTTTGATCGTGCCGCCGGGGAGGATGACGGCTTGCGAGTAGTGCATTGCGATCGATTGGGCTTCGGCCGAGGCGTAGTTGTGGAATGTTGGGGCGGTCATTTTGGGTGGGGTTGTGTGTGGTGGTGTTGGATGTTGGAGGGAGTCGACGATTTCCACGAGAAAAGTTTGTTGTGGTGAAGGTTTGTGATGTTTTCGTGTTCGATCGATAGACTTCCAGTAGCTTGCGTTGATGTCGCGCCACTTATACTTTGTTCTACCGCAAGTAAAGACCATGCCGAGCATGTCTGTCTCCATTGAGTTCTATTCGGGTAATAGGACCAAGGGACACCGGTTAGACGAGCTTTCTTGCGATTAGCTTTGGTGGGGTAGATCGTGGGGCATGGTTCGCTCTTGCCTATCGAATTACCCATCTTGGCCTAGTACATCTATCTGTCCAACTATTTAGCTAAACAAGGCAGTCTGATAACCATATTGCCAATCTGCCAAGTGCCGAACAGCCCTGTCGACGTAACGCTTAGACCGAGACCCACCCGGTTCGGAGTCCCGAACATTGATGTACTTATGAGCATTGTCACAGAGAACGATAAACGGCGGTCCCATTTGCAAGCATCAACAACATCCAGCGTCAACATGTTGGACATTGCGTTTTGGTTATGCATCATCGGAGCAGGCGTTTGGTGGACATTCGAGAGACTCAATCGATTAGCAGAATCATCGAAGACGCAGCACCAGCAGCCTCTATTCGAGACTCCTCTGCCTTTGCCGGCCAAAGAGTTCGACCTCAATACCGCTAAGCCTCTGGCATACAGGCCTTTCCGACATGGACCGAACTTCGTCACAATGGGGATCCGGAAGATGGACTGGAACCGCTGGATCGAAATGGACTCCAACTTCCTGCGATACCACGACCTCAAAGTGGCTGAGATCGAGAAAGACTGCGAGGCCCACATCAGATATGTCGATAATGCGGCCACTCGAGATGCATGCTTCGAAATGTTGGAGGAGCTCGCAAAGTACCTTTCGAACCGGTATCCTGGGATTTTCGAACTTGGCCAGGATTCCATCTCTAACAAAGTGACTGGAGAAGTCTTCCAGTACCCAGCACGTATGCCAGAATCGTCCTGCCGTGAGCTTGAAGTCCTTGACTGACATTGCCTAGCGAACCCGACGGAGGCGCTGAAGACAGCGGCAAAGCTTGTGCAAGATGATCTCGTACTCATGATTGAGAATGACGGTCAGTATGGCAGACTGCATCGAAGAAAGACAACCGCTGACCCTCACCCTACCAGACGGCCAGTATCATATAGACGCCGCCGCGGTCTGTCTTCCAGGCTTTTGGCGTTTGGAAGAAAAGTTCCGCATGTCGCTGGATACGTTACATTTCGAGGCCAATGTTCCGCACTACGGCGCCAAACTGCAGAAACCGATGAACCGCTTCTTCAAGAACCTTACACCTGAGAAGCCTGTCATTCGCAATAATGTGAGGCTGCTTCGATTCGACTCACAGTCTGCGCACTGACTGACATTCGCAGTTCTTCATGCAACTGGACGACGGACTCCATTGGTCCCACCGAATGGGCAGCCAGACCAGCGACCAAGTGGCGTGTAAGCATACTCAAGAACAGTGAACTGGTCTATCGTTACTAACGTATCATCCAGCATGGGCGACAGCGGACAGTAAAGAGCTGAAGCTCGAAGAGTTGCACTTCCGATCTGAGAGGCAAAGCTTGCGGAGGCTCCCTCGGTCCAAGGCACTCATGTTCACAATACGGACGTACTTCGAGCCTGTTGTCGAAATCGCCAAAGAACCGCACGTCCCTGGACGGCTGGCGGAAGCCATCAGACAGTGGGATGACGACGTCGCGATGTACAAGGGGAAATCGCACTGGGAGGGCATTCTGCTCCCGTTTTTAGATGAGCAGCATGAGCTGCAGAAGGAGGCGGGTGTCTTGGATCTTCCTGAGGCCGAGTTTCCATACTAGGTAGTACTGCGAGCGGCTTGCCGATACAATGGGCAATGGGTTAGTTGTTCGAGTCGGCTTTGTGTGTGTATATTTTTGAGTAGCAAGCAAACGCCGTCCGTCTTGACGACGCTCCGGAGCCTCAGAGAGCGTTTAGCAGGGAGAGTCGTTAGCGTGCCCGCTGCCTTGGGGGCTCTTGCTCTTAGTCTTCAATGCCGTTGTCGAGTTTTGAACGAGGGCGGGTTGCAGATTACGGACTGGAGTTGCGTAAAGAGGCTGAAGTGACATTTTGCGGAGGAGGCGGTGGTGGATGCTGCGGAGACGGGAGCCGCGGCCTCCGGTGATGCGGAGATTCAATGTATTACCTAAGTGTCAACAATCACCTCACGCCACTATCTTTCATCTTCATCCCCTCATCTTTACAATCTGCTGCACATGTACAGTATCTTACCCTACCCCAACTTTCCTCAACTACCTCTCGCATAATGACTATACACTTAACCTTCTTTGCCTTGCGTTGTACCAAAACTCCTCGATCTCAAACACATCTCCATCATACTACATTTCACTTCTGCTCCTGGTGGTGACCAAGGATTCTCCTCTTAACTGTTTCCTGCCATTTCAAGCTCAGGCTCGCTGCCTAATAGTCCACGACAGCATGTTGAGGGCAAAAACGGCAGCACAAAACGCAAGAGGGTCGTCCAGGGCTCGTGTTGGCCTTGCAAGCAACGAAGAATCAAGTGCGATCTGAGAAAACCATCTTGTACCAAGTGCCAGTCATTGGGCGCCGAGTGCTGCTACGACAGACTGCTCCTCCGTTGGAGCACAAAGCCGACTGAACATGGCCGCCGGGGTCCATTCCTCCAGACGCCCTTCAATCGCAGATTTGGGTCCAGTTCCGGTGACGAGTGGGCAGCGCTGGCAACGAACGACCAAAAGGCGCTCGATTACTTCCGAGTCCGACTCTGGCCTTTGCTATACATCACAAGGACGCCATTCGAGCCACCAGTCTCCATCGCATTGTACTCTCGTCCGGTTCTTCTCGCGGCCTGCATCTTCGCCGAAGCACATCGTTCACTCCATGGAAAGGGACAGTCAGACCGGAGCCTTATCAGCAGGCGCGACGACTGTCTCGCAACCATCCGTACGCATCTGTCCAGCGAACCCCAACAAAGCTCCACTCTCCGCGGTCTTCTTGTCGCTGTTCTGCTGATGTACTTCTCGGATGGCTATATCGATTGCGGACGGCAGCATGCTTCTACGCAAAGTCATCACCAAGGGGCTGTCGCCATCATCCAGTCTCTCGGCGGCTATGATACCGTGTGGGCTTCCTCCGGAAACGAGACGAAGATGCTTCTCTCCGAGTTCGCGACGTCGGATCTCACCAGCGCAGTCATCCAGAATCGAGCTCCATGCTTACCTTCCACTATCTGGCACACGATGTCTTCTGAACATGCTTGGTGGAAATCCTCGGGACATGGGACAGTGTCACTACCTGCAACTCTCGCCATTTTCGCCGAAATTGCGGCTTTAGTACAGAATCCCACCGATCGAAGCGACAACGTCCAAGACATCATCCGTGGCTTTGAGCTCGCGCTACAGCCCTCATTTCCCATGATGGAAGACCTGGAACTCGCTCCAGATCTCGAGGACGCCGATGCCCAACACCAAGCGATCGCATCACAATCCCTCTACCGAGCCTTCCAACACGCGGGCTTGATCTATCTTTACACCGCCTTCTGCTGCCTTCCAGCTCGCCACTATCTTGTGCAGCAGCATGTTCAAGCATGCCTCGACTGCATCAGGGGGATTGACTCTCTCCAGAAGGTGCACAATTGCGCACTGTTCCCACTGTACATCGCCGGTGCCTACTCCTTGCGTGATGTCGAAAGAGACTTCGTGGAGCAGCGACTGGAGTCCATGTACGCTACCATAGGGTTCCAATCTGTATGTCAAGTACAGCTGGCGCTTAGGCGGAATTGGAATAATGGGACGCCGCAGACTTGGGCCGACGCATTTGCTTTTCTGAGTGCTGAGGCGATTGTTCTTTAGGCTCACTGCTGTCCGAGATGAACTCTTGAGAGTGAACATCTCCCCTCTGCTTGATACGCGCACCAACAATGTGGGTTCCCTCAGCCGTCTGGACTAGACCTGATACCACGCGCCGAAGGCGCTCCTACAATTTGCACCAACATCTCATATATCTCGAGTCCACCGTCTTTTGCCACAGGACCGACACGAAACTCCACACCCATGCCTGCTGTGTGATTGCCGCTTTGAGCGACGGTTTGAGGGTCCTGATCGACGCTCCAGGCATGGGCTCGATCCACTTCACTGCAACTTCCTACTTCGGAACTATATTCGTTCATCCTGGGCTATAATACTGCGAGAAATCGGAGATCTAGTGGCGTCGAAGACGACCTTTCCGCTACGGAGGAAGAGTCAAGAAGAACGAGCTCTAAATCGCGAGGGGACATCCCGAAGCCTTGGCTTGATACTGAATCAACCGACTGATGAGTGGCCCAGACCACATTAGCTTCAGCTATATGTGCTGCGACGCCTACGATCGACGAGGCCCAGTGGCGGGAACTGCGGCGTCGCCCCGGACCAGGCCTATAAGCATTGCCACATGGGAAGTCGGTGTAGAGGTATTGCTACGCAACCAACCCGGTCCAAACTCCGGACGACTAAGCAGTCGGTCAGAAAGCGGTGTTCATGGGCAATGGATCTGAGCCACATGGCCATGACCTACTGCCGCTCACGTCTGCAGGTCCGCGGCAATGATGGACTATAACAGAAATATACTCTTCAAACTCTGGGCCGAGCATTCTGGCGTACACTCACAACCGTATGAGTCGTGGTGGTTCTCTGGATATAATCTCTGAGACTCCATCGGACAATGCACACCTCGCATTTGCCGTTGTCCCCATTGTTGCAAAACAATACAAAGATACTCTCATAGCAGCGGTGAGCCCTGGTGGCTTTCGGGCTGTTAAACTGTCATGCACGCCCGAGGCCAAACCAGTACCTTACAGCACTCTCTTATGTTCGATTGGCCGGGCCCTGAGGGGCCATCCATCGGACTACTGTGATTTCGGCACTTAATAAGGCTTCGCCCTCCGCCGAACGACTGCATTGAAGCATCGACTCATCTCAACCATCTCCTCCCATCCAAAACATCAACTTTAACAACCATGCAATACAACATCATCCTCACTCTTGCGGCAGTATTCGTCGGCAGCTGTCACGCTGTGCTGACCGCCAAACAGGCGGTTAGCAAACTCGACACCATCACGCAAAACATCCTCGACCTCGAGGTCCTCGTCAACAGTGTTTCCAAGGACAACGCGACAGATACGACTGTGCTACAGGTAAGTTTACATTCCGGAGTCGTTCGCAATATACCACGCATACCAGCTGACCGTTGTGAATCAGAGTATATCCGGAAGTTATAAACCTGTAATTTCCCAAGAGACTAAACTCGGCGATCCACTGGATGTTGTACCGGGAAGTTTCTCACCATCCGAGCAGGAGAACCTCTGCACTTCTCTTACGAAGGTTCGCTCCACAATTCTTTCTCTCCCTCCTTCCCTCCCACCTTCCCTCCCTATCCCTGCCTCTCTCTTCCTCTCTCTATCCCTTGTGGTCTCTTCCAGCTCTTTCATCTTCAGGAGCAGACACTGACGGTCCCACCACTAGTCTCACGAACAGCACATCTTGCTTCTCGACACCCTCGTCGCCAAATACAAGGTCTTCGACTATCTTTTCCACAACGTCGGTGCCTTTCTGCTGAAACAGGACGAAGCTGCCACGGATAGCATGAACTTTTGTCTTATGGAACTATCGCCGGACTGCAAGAAAGAGGCTGCCGAAGAGCTGGCCAGCAAATTTACAGCCGCGCTCAAAAAGTATCAACCAGAGCAGGAACTTTGATCGGTGATAGACTGGCCGGACCAAGAGATTTCGTTTGGGGGCGATGGCGGAGGCACATGCAACAAGACAACGTTTTGGCACGCCGGACTCTCTGGTATCTTCTTCCCAGCACTTTCTCTGCTCACAGATACGAACAATTTCACCTCCATGCTGTCTCCCTTTCTCGTCCGCTTGATATTCGCAATCATGGTGCTGCTCACAGTAGATGCCCAATTTGCCGCCTCCGCTTCCAGTTAGTGGGATGATGCGTCGATTCTGTTGAGGGAGCGGAGGGGTCGACGGCTCGATGGTCTCTGAGTGCTGACATGGAACACTGTGGCGCGGCACGATCAACGAGAAGATAGCGGGTGAGAAGAAGAAGAACATGATGCCTAAAGGCAGAGCTAGGTTTGCAAAGTATGGCTTTGGTAGCAGTTCGAGATCATCAACCGTTAACCAACAAATCCATATCAGGAATGCTGATGTTAGTTACATCTTCAGCCGAAGCTCATCTTCATTAAACTCAGTAAACGACCCTCCGCAACAATGCAGCCGAAATCTGTTTCTCCACGGCGGTGAGCGACTTCGTTCGATATTCACGGCATGACAAGTCCCACTTATGCGGCGCCATGCACATTCCTGGTCCCTGGTGCGTTGCAAGAGCGCCTCTTATGAACAGGCACCTATATGAGGATCACGCTGTTCGACCAAGGGTGAGTGGGTGATTGATACAAAGAGCAGCTCATCGCCCTGCCGGGGGATTTATCATCTCGACATCACCCCCTCCTCCATTCTCCTCACGAGCTTTTTCATCACAACCATCAAGCTTTCGCAGCCATGCAACAACCAGAGATAGGGTGGTTCGCCACCTGCGCAGATGT
Source organism: Cladosporium phlei (assembly GCA_003614995.1). Classification (NCBI taxonomy): domain Eukaryota; kingdom Fungi; phylum Ascomycota; class Dothideomycetes; order Cladosporiales; family Cladosporiaceae; genus Cladosporium; species Cladosporium phlei. Next base: position 4,306 of record QZFA01000259.1, on the reverse strand, counting down.
AGTCGCGGGCATCGAAAAACTCGCAAAAGATCTCGCCAGCCTTACACTCCACGTGAAAGGCGTCGACAAAGACCTCACGCCGAAGGCATTCGAGGTGAGTACCCCCCGACGATCAAAAAGATCGACCGTCGCTTCTTTTTCTTTGTCTCATTGACACCCGCTACGTTACACTCGCACAGTGACTTTGTCCCTTCGGCGCTAATGTTCGCTTGTGTGCGCAAGACTTTCGCAGGCCAGTATCGCGCCATCAAGAAGATTGAGGATGTCATACACTTTAACGTTATCCAAATAGCAGATACGACAAAGAAAAGCTTCGGTGAAAAGGAACGGGGAGCATCCAGGCTTCACTCGAGAAGGTATGTTAGCTGTCTCATCTTTCCTCCTCCTCCTCCTCCTCCTCCCCCGTCCTCCTCCATATCTTTTCTAGCTCCCAAAACTAATCTCCTCCTCAAAAAAAAAGTGCATCGAGAACCACAGCCAGCTCGCGACCGCCCTTTCGACCGCCTACGTCCACTTCGACCTTCTAGAGATGATTGAGCTGGTGCAAATGGACAAGAAGGGCTCACATTCGGCGTACTTTGTAGCTATACAGCTATCGTCGGAAAAGCAGAGGGCTGCTTTGATTGCTGAGGTGGAGCAGTTCCGGGAGGTGCTCAGCAATACCATCGACAATTGCGATCGTGCGTTCATGGATAAGGCGTCGCCATGAGGAGGAGGCTGTGGACAAGGCACTTGTGTTTCTCTGTCGATTGTGACCAAAGTTTGGGCGAACGGAGGAATAAAGGCGTGTAGGTATCCTACCTTGCCCTGGTAGGCAAGCAACGATGAGAATCATGATGACCTGAATCGTCCCTTTTTTTTCCACGAAGCCGGAAGTATCCTCTCACAATAGCAATGAGTTTTACGTCTCAGCTTCACCAAGGCTTTCGCCGCCGCTTTCTTAGGTGCTCAAGTGATCGATCGTTGGCCAACATCCCATGTTCAGAATTGAGACTTTGCGACCAGCCCATCGACCATTGACGGATCTGATATCGGACCGGAAGATCAAGATTCGGGCCACTAGACCACTAGACCGCATGTTCGCAAGCGTATCGAAGGATCGGCGTGCACAGTGTGGAGGTGGACTTCGTTGTTCACCCTGCGTCGGAAGTCTTTCTTCCAGATTGCACAATATCATCGATTTTGTTATCGAGTTCACCGGCTTTCGCGGCTGCGAGACCACAACCACAGCTTCTACCTACAGTACGTGTGATTGCCGCTTTGAGCGATGGCTGAGGATCCCGATCGGCAGAATTCTCTTGCGACTTTCCGGCTCCAGGCTCCTCGTTTCGTCCTCGGCAATGATATGACAAGGAACGTACTCCTCCGATGGCATCATAAACAAGTGCTCAATCGGATGAAGACATCTCGATCTTGGCTTGATACTCGTGTTATCAACCCTGGGGGCCGACGAGCAGCGCAGAGCGTCCCGGCTACAACGACTGACCAGCCAGGATCTACAAAGTCTGAAGGTGGAACCTGTTGTTGTGTAGCTGAGACAGACCCTGCATTGACTCATGCTAATAGACACACTGATTTAGAATTACTGAATTAGGAGCTCAGGAGAAGGGGCAATAGCTGTAGGGGTAAAGCTAATGTAGTCATTGACTTTATATAAAAGAGATCTCTATAGCACTTAGAAGATAGCTTCTCTAATTAATTACTTTAGCTTAATTTGATGTGTCCCTACCTCCGAACCTCCGCACAATACCTGTGGCATCACACCGATCAGGTGTATATGCATTGCCACGTGGGACTGCACGAGACCTGCTGACTCTGAGATCAACTGTGGGCTGTGACAGTGGTCCGCTTTGCAGTTCACATCAAAGTCCGGACGACTCAGCGAAGTCGATGAGAGAATGATCCACTGACCTGTTATCCTAGAGTCTAGACCCCACTGCGGTTGACCGCAATCATAACACCTACTTCACTGTTTCGGCGAAGCCCTCCGGCGGGCACGTGCAATATCCTGCGAGTCACCTTGAATTAGCAGGTCTAATTGCCCATCAGAAAGCGTTGTATGGAAATTAAATACTGTAGCACGTTCTTGTCAGCTCTTCACTGAGCCACGTTCATCTTCCGACGCCGCCAGGGAAGATGCTCGAGGTTGCGGCGAGTGCGGGAATCGCGGGTGTGGAGCCTTGGTGCCGGACTCGGTCTCCAGAAGCCCTTCATGTGTACAGAAGGTGAAGAATGCCTCTTGATGTGGTGATGAAACCAGCAAAGGATCATGGTGATCCTTCTGTTTAGTGAGACATGTTCCACACACCGTATTGAGGCTTTGCACGATCCGGGTTTCAGTTGTACCGAGTCAGACCCCAAGACGATGCACATTCCATTGCCATACCGCAAGTATGGCGGCGTATAAGAATACCAATCTACGCTCCCCCAATGAGTATGAAGCCCAACCTCTTGCAATCGTCCTCCTCGCTTCTTCACTCATCGATCTTCATAAACATGCACTCCAAGTCTATCCTCGCTCTCGCAGCGTTTGTTGTCTGCTGCTACGCCAAGACGACCGTAAAGGAAGAGATCGCAACCATCGACAGCATCACTAAAGACATCACCGCACTCACAGCCCTGGTCGATGGACTTTCCACAGACACAGTGTCGTCCGACGCGGAATCGGTGAGTCGAAGGAACAGGATCACGAACAGCCTTTCGGTCTTTCTCCCAGCTTCAGCTAATCGCAGCAACAGACCATATCGAAGCAATACCAGAACCTCTACTATGCGCAAGGAGAGGTCTTCAGGAGCGAGGTCGCAGAGCCGACGGCAAGCGAGCAAGAGAAAATATGTGACGCTCTGGGAAAAGTGAGCGAGATGTTTTGATCCCGATCTAAGTATCTTTGCTTTGCTAACATTATTGTGCCAGGCTACTGGAGAGCACATCCTGCTCCTTGACGGCTTCATGGCCAAGTACGAGATCTTCAGCCAGAAATTCCGTCCTGAGGGCCGCCAGTTGTTGACGCTTGACGAGGCCGTCTCGGATAACATGGCTTACATGATCGTCAAGATGGCGCCGGACTGCAAACAGAAGGCCTTGGAAGAGCTCACTAGCAAGTTCGACGAGACGATCGTAGAGTATTCTACGGATCCATGAATGATTGACTTGGCCTGGCAGGAGGGGATCTCTAGGAAATAAAGCAGATCAGTTGTCTACACGCAACGATCGTGTTGATAGCAGGACCTCTACAAAGAGCAGTTCACACAAGACCGATAGCCATTCAGTCTCTTGAGCCAAGAAGTTTGTTGACGAGATGGCTTCATTGATTGGAAAGTTGGCTCTAGGCTGATGATGAGGAAACGAGTGGCTAGGAGGCGATCCTGGATAAAGGCATCCACGCGATGCTTCTCTCTCTCGAGGTTCTCCTGATGGAAAACATTGGCCACATGTGAGCTGCCATTTAGTGACCTTAGCCGATGAGGATCTTCTCAGACCGGTACGTGCCGGTGAAATCGGAGAACGTCGGTTTACTGTGTCTCCGGACTCGCCGTTTGTCCTACACTGTAAATTCTAGAGCCGTAGTCTTAATTCATGATGTATAGTCCAGGTGGGTCAACGGGCGAGGATCTGCGCGGCACCCACATGTACTATACATATGAGCAACCACAAACGGACCAAGAAGCGGTCTCTGCAAGGTGAGACAGTTCGTAATTGCTAATTTCAGACTTTGAACGATTGCGTAGAGTAAGCTCTGGCTGGGCCCTACGGCGGTGTTCGTCCGTCCGCGTCCGACTGCGCTGACTACACACTAAACCAAGGTATACAAGGTGCTCCCGGCAACCAAGCAAACGACCGGAGACCATAGCCGTCTTCCCACTTCCCTTCCGACCACCCCGTCATAACCATGCAGCCCAAATCGCTCCTCGCCCTCATAGCACTAGTCTGTTGCACCTATGCCGAGCTTAACCTCGAAAGCTCGAAAAACATCACGAACCAGTTCAACGACCTCACAACCCTCATCGCCTCCCCTTCTCAAAATTACTCTCGTGGCGTAAGTTGACACTTGCCCTTAGCAACCAACCTAGCAAGTTCAACTGACACTAGTACTGTACCAAAAGGCCGCTCTGTACTATTTCTCAGGATGTTAGTTGTTCCTCGTCTTCATCACTACCCTAGTTTTTTGTTTCTCTTTTTTGGGGGGGGGGGGGGGGGGGGGGGGGGGGGGGGGGGGGGGGGGGGGGGGGGGGGGGGGGGGGGGGGGGGGGGGGGGGGGGGGGGGGGAGGGGGGAGGGGGGCGGGGGGGGGGGGGGGCGGGGCGGGG
>QZFA01000258.1:0-30742 GCA_003614995.1 Cladosporium phlei | reverse complement strand
GCAACGGGTCGCCCGATCGATAACCTATGTCTTCTAGTCATCGAGGACCATGAAAGCCTGGAAGCCGTGAGTGTGATGAAGTCATCTCAATCTGATCGTCTGCCTATCGCTTTTGGTGTTGTGTGAAGCTAAAGATAGTTCTACACTCAATTGGTTTGACCGACCATGTCTCTCCTGTTGCAGCCCATAATACCTACATCCCCATCTCCATGTTGTCTTTGCAGCTTTTCTTGATGTTTTTGATAGGCCATCTCACTCTCTGCAGGCCAGCATCACCTACATTTCCATCTCCGTGTCTTCGTCTTGCACTTGGGCTGCTGCTCCCTGATCCCCTGCGTCCTTCTTCTCCGCGGCCGCAAGAGCAAAAGAGCGTCTGAACTGACTGACGAGCTGACGTAAAGCAAACGTGTGAATTGCCAATGCACGCAGTTCAGCGCTGTCGTCTTCGTCATCGTCCGTCCCGTTCCACAGCTCCAGCGTAGAGCCAGCGATCGGGACGCCCCTTGAACTCCGTGCCTCATGTAATGTTGCAATCGCGAGCTCGAACTCCTCGATACGATTCTCAAGAGCGCCTGCGTGGTCGTTGTAGATCGTTTTGCTGGAGAAACTCTTGTCTCTAATGTGAGAGATGTTGCCGCCAGGTCTTTCGATCCTCATGATCGTCGACTTGGCGATCGTCGCATAGTTGGACTCGAGAGAGATTTCGGGCGCTTCTTTGACAAGTTCGCTGCATAGGAAGAGAAAATCCTGGAGCCTGCCGTGTGGGAAATCCACTTCCAGAGTTCGGAAGGCACAAACGACGTGACACAGGACATACGCATCTCCTATCTCGTCATATGCATGCGGCCATTCCTTCTGTGACAGAGGATGTGTTAGCTATGTTCAGGTTCTAAGGAAGCAGATCACGGTGCACGAACCTGGAGATCCTCAAGTGCGCCGATGCAGTCACTGGGTTTCAGCTCGCCTTCGCTGTACATCAGCTTGAAGAGCTCGATGTTCCTCGGGGGCTGGTTCTTGAGTTCAGGCAGAGCCTGGTCGAAGATCGTCTTCATGGTGTTGAAACAGTATTTGTCGTTGTGGTTGTTGTTATCGTCGTCATCGTCGTCGCCGTCGTCCTCCGCGCGGTGTGCTAAGCTAAGAATCGTCAGCACAAGTACGTGTCGGGAGGCCCGATGAGAAGGACATACTAGAAGGACGCAAGGTTGATCCTGAGGTTTTCCTCGAGCGAGACGAGAATCTTGTCACCGACTTCTCGCTTGCTCGCTGCATTGCCGATCATCATCGCCCGGATCTTCTCGCCACTCGCCTGTATTCGACCGTGGCTAGTCGTTAGGGTATCGTTGCGGAATTCTGGGAAGAAGAAGACTTCGTCTCCCGAGATCAGAACAGCGTCGCATAGTTTCGTGCGTTGGTTGCGTTTTGTGAGCGCATAGAAGACTGCGTCCTCCCGAAAGCGAAGACCGACGACCCGGAATGCAGTTGGGTCGTATTTGAGGACTTGGTTCTTGCCTTTCAACGACCGGACCGATCTTCCCTTTTCCGATACTTTGAGCAACTCTACATTCCCGCATCCCGATTTCGGACTGCAGGAGGGGCGCATGCCAACAACAACAGCTGTGAGAAGGCTTTCGTCGTCCATGTCGAAGTTCAGCTCCTCTTCAGTGCACCGAACGGGCGACCCATTCGTGGCGCTATACGCCTCTTGCACTAGCTCGTCGCGGTCTCTGGTGGCAACAAATCCTGTTCAGTCTGACAACTTGGTTCTCGACTCGTGCGTCGATGCTGGCATCGTAGCCCCAGAGAGAGTAGTTGAACGCATGTCTGGTATGCGGTTTCATCAGCTGCTCAGACGCGGTGCTGGAGCCTGCGGAAGCCATGTTTGCTCTTGACAGTCAACGGGCGCCGCGATACGGCGGGTAATGTGTGGAGTGATGTTGTGAGGGGTGAGTCGAGGTGTCGCAAGGTGGTGAAGAGATATGGAGGAGTGAGGAGTAAGGAAGTCGAGAGAGAGTGGAGGAGAGTCAATGAATGAAGAGATGCTGTGTGGGACATGTGAAAGACCAGGGATCACAAGCCTCGCCTCACTTCCGCACCATTGCCATCTTTGCACTCATATGGGTTGTCTGCAAGGTAACCTCCACAGCGCTCGCCTCCTTGAATCTGAGATTAGCCGCTGCGTTCATATCTTGATGGAGAGTGTGCACGTTTACCGCGAATCCACTGTCAGGGTGACAGAGCTCGGAAAAAGTATGGTTTTGTGTTTCACAGTTATGTAACTACAGGATTATCGCTTGCAGGCACGACTTCCTCCAGCTGTATCCACCAAGGAGATTGCGCCGCGTCTCGTTCACTCAAAATCGGACGCTTCCACCTCACTAGGCTTCTGATCCTCGGACTCGGGTTTGCGCCAGTACTTCTCAATGAGAGTCATCGGTGCCCTGCAGCATATTGGGACGATATGGTTAGCCAGCTGCGTCCTCTGGCGACCACAATATGTTGAACACCTGAAGACTTCCTGCGGTTCCAAGGAGATAAACATCGTCGCGACCCCGATGATCGAGTCCAAGACTCGCCGCTGAGATGCGACCCAAGTCTCGAAGCCAGCGATAAAGCCCAATTCCTTCAAGTGACGAACGACCGAATCCTCCACCATAGCCATGGCGTCGCCGTAGCCACCGCATCTTTCGGTGACGGTCTTGAGGGAGTTGAAAAGAGTGATAGGGTCCGTGACGTCGAGGTGGTTTCCAAGCTGAACCGCCGCTTCAACGGCCAGCTCCATTGCTCCGTACTTGTCTGCGGCAACGACGACATCGCAGTAGAAGTCCACTTTGTCTGCGGAGGCTGGCGCTTCCAGCTCGAAGTTGTAGAGACTGCGGATGACTGCTTCGACGGCATCGGGATCGTCGTCGTGTAGAGTGACTTCAGATGCTTTGGCTTCCTAGAGTTGGTCTGTCAGCGCGCTTTCGCAGATTTATAATAGACAACACGAGGCATAGTCATTAGGGACAAAATACGCACAGCAAACGGGCTGTCCAATCCAAATAGCTTATCGAAGTAAATTGAGGCTTCACACACTATAAAGCGGTGGGCTCTGATCTCGCGGCCAGAGAACTTGATGAGCAAGTCAGAATAGCGTGCGCTGTTGAAGAGTCTAATGCTTCAAGTCAGTTTGTGCTCGAGGGAGCGGGAATGATATGATGTAGTACTTTGAACCGTCCAAGTTTGGCATGGACCTCGGAGTAGGCGCGATCGCTGGTGCCGGAAGTTGTTGGTGTCCGAGGGAGGCCGGACAGTCGGGCCTGCAGAGGTGTTGGTGTAGCAAGGATCAAGTGTCGCAAGTCAAGAGCTTATGCGCAGAATCATTAGCGCGAGGGAAGCTGGACCAAGTCACATGACAGTTAAGTCACTGAAGTGAATTCGTCAGCTTTTCCCAAGCTGTTTGCTAGGAAGTTAACTGTACGAGAGCGGAGTAGCCGACGAGGTGTCGCGTGTTGTCGTGTACTCTCTCAACTGCAAACGTTAGCAGTTTCGGGGATATCGCCCAAGGTCGTGTCCCATGATAGCTATTGAGTAAGTGAAGCGTCAAATTGTCTTGTGTACTCTCCCAATGGCTATTGATACACCATGGCCGATGGTACCACCGTGTGTAGTGTTAAGAACCACTGAGATCTGAGTCTCGGGAACAGAGTATCTCTGCGGTGTGCGTGGATCTTCAAGGTGATACTTTAGAACTCCGACTTGATCGAACCTCGTGTTGCCGCTGAGAGTGGCACGCCGCTGTAGGCGTATCTCTGCGGTATCACCAGAGCTCTAAAGTGGTACCTCAAAATCCCGACTTGATCGGACCACTAGTCACCGCTGAGCGTGTCACACTCGCGAAGGTGTATCTCCGTGGGATTCCTGGAGCTTCAAGACGGTACCTAAGGACCCCAAGTCCTTTCACTTCGATTCTGCCGCTGAGAGTGACCTGCCGTTGAAAGTCGCAGGAGATTGTGTTTCATTGGTATTGGAAAAACCGATCGCAGCCCGCTATCTGTGACTTTTCCCTACCGATGTCGTGGTGATAAAGCCTCTCGTTAACTGATTTTCTAGCCCTACTAACAATCAGGTTGATCATCCATTGGTCGCTAGTAGTCGGGCGACCCATTGCTGTGCTAATGAGGCAGTAGCACATTTTAAAAAATGAGCTGTATACGTACATTTCCACGACTCACTTCGGTGCTTCACCCTTGATGGGAGGTATATCGCCCATAGCTAGCTTCTGCAGCGCCTCTCCATCCACCCTCAATTTCGTCCAGCCCTTCATCTCGACCGCTCCCAGCGAGCGATAGAACTGCAAGCTGGGCTCGTTCCATTCCAAACAGCTCCACTCCAGCCTTCCTCCGCCTTGCAGCAAGTTCTCTCTCGCCAGTGCTTGTATCAACAGCTTCCCGTATCCTCTCTTTCTGTATTGCGGTCGCACGAACAGGTCCTCGAGGTAGATACCTTGCTTGCCGTTCCACGTGCTGTAGTTGTGGAAGTATAGCGCCATACCAGCTACCGCTCCAGGGACGTCTGTTGAGCTTGTAGGTTCGGCGGGCAAACGGAGCATGATGCATTTGGCGTGGCCAGGGTTGGTATGCGATGATTGGGCTGACGGTGCTAGTGAAAGCGTGCGTGTGAGGGACTCTTCAGTCGCTTCGACGGACGAGAGCTCGTGTTCGTAGTCGGCCAGTTCGCGTATCATGGCTAGGATCTCCTTGACGTCTTCCTGGGTGGCATGGCTGATTGAAGGTTGGTTCGACATATTGGTGCTTGTATAGACGAAGTATGGATCTGGATGTTTCGATCGCGGTCTCGGTCCAGCTATTAGGAGCGATGGGATAATTTTCCTTGTGAGACAGGCTCAATGAAGTACCTATGGAACCCGTAGTTGTACTTGAAGGGCGTATGTTTGGAGCTTTGGTGGATCCCGTTTGACAAACGAATTCCAGGGCAAGCAAGGTTCGCGGCTCGCTAGTTGCAAGGACCCGCGGAAGCCTGCCGCTTTCGAGATACTGCCATCGGACTCCGAGTCGTTTCGAACCGGCGCGACCACTGAGAGTGATAATAGTTGCACCGCCTTCTGAGTTTCTCAGGGGTGAGACAACTGCTGTCGGATGTAATTCCACGTCGATTGTACCCGGTACATCCACAACAATGGCGTACTGTACCCTCAGCCAGTGCTCCTGTCGAGAGGAGTTGCTCCACTTTCGTTCTGATTCTGGAGAGCGTGATGACCCCAAGTGACTTTCCAGCTGTTCGTCGGAGAGTCGTAAGTCATAAGTGGACACTGAGAGAACACATCCGCCCAGAGTCGCCGCATGAACCGAGGAGTAATCTTGTGAGCGTGATCTTTCCGGAACATCTCTGCAGGCAACTTCCCACGCGTGACTGTCATCTCAAGCACCGAAGGCGGAGGAGTGAGCTGCGCGCGTCTTGGTATAGGTGGCTTCGCCCGTACTTTGCCAAGGGCCAGGTCGCGCAGTTGGAGCCACTCCTGGTCGGGAAGAGGCGGCTGTACTGCATCGAGCAAGTTTGCATACCACTTGCTGATCTGATTCTTGACTCGCACAGCGGGCATTGGTTTGTACCAGGTGTTTAGCTCGGGTATTTCGACTCCCAATCGGCGCGGATTCTTTCTAGCGATCGTCGGAGGAGAAGCTGTGATCTGACTTTGAATAAGAGTGCGCAACTCAAGTGGCAGATCAGCGATAAACTCCTTGACTTGAGTCTTTACAGGCCAATCCACACGTCCCTTGGAAGATTGCTTGTCGCGAGCGAAAGTGGATGTTGTTGATTGTGTCGCTGACTCTGTTGCGATGGGAGATGTTTGTGAAGAGCCACTCTCAGCATTGTCACTGACCGTATTTGCGCCCTCACTGGAGGAGCCTACAGGCAGCAAAGGAGCCAAGAGCTCTCTCCTTCGCTTGCCTACCCGACCATACGCCATGGAGAGTGCTTTCAGGAGCATCTTCCGATCGCCTTCATTCGCCCGTCGCATTTGGTACAATCCCTGTCGACTCTTCCTCCGGATAGTCTCCAGTCTCTTTGTGTACTCTTCATCGCTAACGTGCTTCTTATTCTTTGCCTCGTATGTACGGAAGCGCATCAGAGCGTGTTGACGGATCCATGATGCAGCGAACTGATCGGGGAAGTAGGTACATTCTCTCAGAATGCCACGGAGCACATGGCGACTGGAAATGCGGTGGAAGTCATCCTGGTCAAGGATCTCGGTGGGATTTGTCTGTTCCGGGAGATCTTGTAGTGTTTCGGTGCGCGTAGTCGTGCTGAATCTAACCGTGATTTCGCTGGCGGGAAGCAGTATCTGAGGACATGTTGATGTCCGGAGAGTACGGGTCAAGTTGTAGGGCCGTAAAGGCAGTCTGAATGGCATGACACTGCGTGGAAAACATTCTTTGTGAGACCGGGAGGTCCAAGATCGGAAGGAATGCATTCACTTCCCTACGGAGATGCCAAGGTTTGTTGATCTCGCCGGCACTAACGCGCTCAGAATACACCAGAGTTGCTGGTATCGCCACTTCGCGGGGCTTGACCCAGTGAGATACCGAAATCTGAGTTTGACGATTCAGTCGTGTCTCGCTGGTAAAAAGACGATCTCAATGTATGAAAGTCACTGATACCACCGTGAATATCAACATACTTATAAATTCACTTCCGAAGAGCTCCTGCCGAAATTAAAGTTTAGCGTCTCTCGGCCCGTTTTGCGGAGGGAGTGCGATAGTCTGATACGATGTGAGACCGACCTCACGCGTCGCGTTCTTCTCGCGACAGGAAACTCGAGCACCGGCCCTACACATGTGCAAGCCATTACAGTAGCGCATGACCCAATCCGACTACTCTCCTTGCGTCGCATACACCCACGGAGCCTCTGCCCACCTGCGCTTGGCCGCCGAATGGCCAATCTCGCGGCCATGACCCCGCAACAGTCTTTCGCTGCTCCTCAGGCCTCATCGCAGCGAACCCAAGGCCAGCAGGCACCACATGGACACCCGACCGGCTTCTCGCAGAGCTTCAACATGCCCTACGATGGCAGTCCACATGCGCATCCGCCTGCGCACAACCAGGCCCAACACTCGCACAGCCAGAGCTTCCCAAATGGTCCCGTCACAAACCCCGGATATGCGAGGAGTTTTGGCGATGGATACGGACAGAATCGCAACTATCCTGGGAAGCCCCAAATATACACGGTTAGTTGGGAGGATAATTATGGTTTACCTGACCATGTTTGCTAACAGCGCACTCGCAGGCCGTCTATTCCGGAGTTCATGTTTATGAGATGGAAGTCCAGAACATTGCCTGCATGCGCCGGCGCAGTGATGGCTGGCTCAACGCTACACAGATTCTGAAGGTCGCAGGCGTGGATAAGGGCAAACGCACCAAGGTACTGGAGAAAGAGATTCTTGTTGGCGAGCATGAGAAGGTTCAGGGTGGATACGGAAAGTACCAAGGCACATGGATCAGCTACACGAGAGGGAGGCAATTTTGTCGTCAGTACGGCGTCGAGGAAATCCTTCGACCATTGCTTGATTACGACGTAGCCGCAGACGGATCTGGTGGCCAGGGCCAAGACACACCGACCAAGGAGCAGGCCATGGCAGCAAACAGGAAGCGCTTTTACAATCTGGACCCTGGTCCAAACCGCGGACCTTCGACAAACGGAACTTTCTTTTCGAACATCTCGCCATCAACATCGGTTGCGCTGGCGGCAATGAACAAGGCTGCACGATTGAACTCTCCTGCTCCGAGGCCTGGGACGCTACAGCGACAGCCGTCCAGACACATGTCGCATCAAGAGAGTTTCCCTGGAGGTAGCCAACAAAGCATGGCTTCGCAAAATAGCTTCGACACGGAAAGCAGATTCGATTCGGGGTACAGCACACAACCAAACGGCCTACAAGAACCGCCCAGGAAGCGCAAACGTCTGAACAGCAACGAGGGAATGGGTCCTCCATCAATCCCACTGGACGCATCCATGCAATCTGCCACACCCACAGAACCCAATGAAAGCTTTCTTTACGAAACCACACTATCCCAGGAATTTGCCAACGCTGGAAGCGATACTGCAATGCCTCCCTTACCACCTCCAGACTCCGACGAGCAGACTGAGAAATTGAACCTGATACTGGATCTGTTTGCTGGAGACGGACGAACAGATTACAGCACACATCCCGCAATACTACAACTATCAGGCGAAGACTTCAACATGCCATTGGATGTCTCTTCGAACAGCGCGCTTCACTGGGCTGCCACTCTGGCGAATGTCTCGTTGCTGAAATTACTATTACGCAAAGGCGCAAACGTCTGGCGCGGCAACGCTGCTGGGCAGAGTCCGCTGATCTCAGCGGTCATTGTCAACAATTGTTGGGAAAAGTCATGCTTTCCTGAATTACTCGAAGTTCTCAGCCCACTGATCGAAGTGCGGGATATCCAGGGTCGTACTGTCTTACATCACATCGCTGTATCATCTGGAATCAAGGGACGAGCGCCAAGTAGTAAGTACTATCTTGAGGCCTTGCTAGAGTTTTTGGTCCGAGTAGGAAAACAGCCAAATTCTTCCGCCGCCCCGACCGCCGTAGCAGCTGCCAGCATGGCTTCGCAGCAAGCCGGTGGTGATGAGACCAGTCAGGAGTCCGGTGACGCACCGACCGTCAATGGCTCGAAAGGTGCAGTCAGCCTGGTCCGGTTCCTATCTCACATCGTCAATGCGAAAGATAAAGCTGGCAATACCGCTTTGAACCTCGTCGCTAGGATCGGCAACCGAAGCATCATCCAACAATTGCTCGAGATCCATGCAGACCCCGGTCTTGCTAACAACAAAGGTGTCAGCGCGAAAGACTTTGGCGTTGGGACCGAATCTGGGGAGAATCTGCTTGTGAATGGAGTGGCATCACAACAGAGTACCCAGCAAGCTCCGGCTTCACAGGCCGAGACAACTACAGAAACCCCATCGACGTTGAGTCAGACCGAGGACCTTAATCAAGACGTCGTCTCATGTTAGTATGCCCCGTTCCTTTGCTCTCGTTGAACATAATGCTAACTCAGTCCCAGCAATAACGTCCATGCTCACCCAGAATCTCGCCTCACACAAGGACCTACTCCGCCAACGAACTGAACAGATCGACCGACTCAACGACCAGATCCGCGAGCTCAGTACACTGCACAAAACCGAGCTTGAGCGATTACAAGAATCACAAGCGCGCATCAAGACCAGAGGCGAGAACCAAGTCAAGCTTGCCAACCTCCGCCGCATTCTGCACGATAAGCGAGCTGCTCTTTCGCCTGCCGATCGTGAAACGCAAAGCAGTGGCACTGTGCTGGGCTCCGCTGATTCTACCCTACTCCCTGACGATCTTGCTGCCATCTTACCGAAAGTTCCCAAAGCCGACGAATCAATATCTCCCGACCAACGATCGCTTTTCTCCGCCGCCTTACCAGCTCCGTCAGAGCTTCGGTCACGACTACACGCATACGAGACCAACAATACACAACTCAGAGATCACGCGAGCGAGCTCCGTGGCCGAAGTCACGACCTTGAGGGCTTGTACAGGCGTGTTGTCAGTTTATGTACCGGAGTGGACGAGGACAAGGTGGAAGAGTCGCTGCCAAATCTTCTGCAAGCTATTGAAAGCGAGAAGGGTGCCGGCATTGAGGTAGAGGGCGACGTCGCGAGGGTGAGAGACTTCCTGAGGAAGGTCGATGGAGGGCAGGCCGTTACTTTGGAGGGATAAGGGTGTACAAAAAAACACACCGTCTGTTGGATTCTTTGCGAGCGATTCTTTTTTCCCTCTGATACCTTTGCCGATGATGCTGAATCACCGGTACGCTTTGCGGCTCGAATTACAGGAGACAGTAAGTACAATGCTATCTCGTTGGACACATACTTGCGTTTCTGAGTGAAGGCTGATGGTAGCACCTCGTGAAAGGTCTGAGTCCAGTGAAAGAGAGCAGATACCGTTTGTGACATTGCGTGCCATGTGACGTCGACCCACTCATATCGCGCTAGTGAGGGTCGTGCCCTTCCCATTTGTGACTCCTGACCTTCACCTTCACCCCATAACAAACGGCGGCCAACTTCACGAAAAGTTTGTATCACCTCCCACCTCCGACAAAAGACACCAACCTCATCACCTCGGGCCAACCCCTGATGAGCAGTGATGGCGACATGGAAAGAAGAGCCCAACTTCAACTGTTCAAGGTAAGGTCGCCCACTATGGCGGGTTCAACGAATGCGCGCAAACTGACCTCGTGCATTAGCCTGTACGACAACTCCAAATACTCTGACATCGTCATCAAGTTCTCCGACCGTGAGATCAAAGCCCACCGCTTCGTGCTGTGCGAGCAGTCGATTTACTTTGCTAAACTATGCGGACCGGACAGCCCATTCATGGTAAGTGTTCCCTCTCTCGGCCGTGACTGCGTTGAGTGGCGTTTGCGCACGATTTGGCGGCTCAATTCTCCAGTTCGATTTTTCCACACAATGCTAACAGTGGCATCACAGGAAGCGAAAGAGAAGGAGGTGACGCTACATGACGACGATCCCGATGCCGCCGAAGCGGTGATCCGCCACCTGTACAACTTCAACCTGAAGTTCGAACCCTCCGAAGGCAAGGGTAAAGTTCGCTTCTACTGCAACGTCGTTGTTGCTTCGGACAAGTACGACATACCCGAGCTTGCGAAGGAAGCTACTCTGCACCTCAAGAACTACCTCGCCAACTCGGTGGATCATGAGGACGTTGTTGCTTCACTCAAGATCCTCGCTGAAGAATTCAGCGACTACGACTCGCTCAAGAGTTGCAAATCATGGCAACTCGAGGGTCGCATGGGAGAGCTGGCATCTGTTCCTGGCTTTTCGGTTCTGGTTGGGTCGGAGCCGGAAATCTTGGAAGGGCTTGTCCGTGATGCGCTGCAGTTCAGGAAGCTGGAAATCATCAACAGATACAGTTGTCACTTTTGTGGTAACGTGATCATCTTGAACGCAGCCCACAGTGTTGCAAGAACACCACGGGCGGCATGGGCTATGCGTACTTCGCAACTTGATCCTGAAGGGAGACGAAAGAGGATGAATCAGAAGAGGCAATATATGCAGTGACCTTGGTCACAACAACGAAAGGAAGTCGGCACTGCAAGCGATGCCCTCTCAAACATATCAGGGAGTTGCTCAGATGCGATTGCTGCAGTGTGTACGACTGAGGCGTGGAGAAACCCCTTGCGGTGTACCTTACGTTCAACCAAGCCTTTGCTCTGTTCAATAGGCGAGAATCAAACACAACGCATTGCATGTTCACCAACCCCTCTCTGATGTACGGAATACAATTGCCATACTCTCATTGTCTCACTCTTCGATGCAAGGCATGCCATTTCCGTGTACATCGTATCATCCCATACATTAGTAAATACAGGCACATACTGTCACGCGTACCTGTCATCGTCCGCTAAATAAAGACATATCAATAGCTAAGGTAGAACACTGTTACAGAGTGTTTTTAGAAGACAGACGGGCATCACTTGATCACAGGGTTAGGGTTGGGGTTGTGTTCTCAATCACAGATAATCTCCAGCAGTCTAGAAAGACAGAAAGTCGATTGAAAATTGCTCTTCATCCGTTCTCGGATACTCTCAACTGGGTCGTATGTCTTTGCAGTCTGTTTGGGAGGTGTGTGGTCGAAGACCGATCGTTTTTGGAGGGTTTGTTCTGATGTTGGAAAAGACTGCGGAGAATGACATGCATTCTACGTGGTGTTTTCAACATTCTGCGTCTACATCTCAGTGGCGTAAGGATGATTTTAATATACGAGAGTCGCGGATACCACCTCAAAAGGTCGCCAGCACCAATGAGAGACCACTGCTGGAGTACCGCTCTCTCACTGGCCGACCATCGTTTCGATAGCTCTATTGCTGCTGACACCACCTCATGCGGTGACCAGCGCCAGTGAAATAGCAGCATTTGCATAGTACTCCGGCAGCTCCAGGGCTCTGTCGACCTGTGGTCGTGCGAATCGGCCCGAGCAGATCACGCAAAAGACGGTCATTATCAATGCCACCATCATTAAATGGCACGTTGAGCTTACAATGAGTGCAAGCTGCCGCTGAGCGGACGAGAGACTCCGATCCGCCAATTTGTCGTAATGGAAGCCTTGTGATTGATCCACAGCTTCAAGGTGATCAGATGTCGGGTGTGGAGAGATCCCTGGACTGGACTCGCCACTGTCCAATTTTCTCGCCAGTCGATATTGGAATTCGAGATTGCCTCTCTCTGCTCTGAAGTCCTCCACCAGGATGGAAGGATGCTTGCGTAGATTGTATCGAAAGGAGCGCGGCGCAAGACAGCCTCAGTGGCAAACACAGTGACCGCTTCAGGATTTGCTGGGAACGGCACTTGGGCGATAGCCTCCAAGAGGGAGCTTTTGCCGCTCGATTGATCGCCACAGACGACGATTTGAGGGATCTAGATGTCAGCATCGATTTTCTCGCGGCGAAGCTTGTCAATGGCGTCAAGCAGGCCTGCTTGCTCTTAACTTTGCAGTTGACAAACTGTGCCTCCGCCGATGGGCAGTGATATCTCTTTCGCCAGCGGGTCCTACATTGCATGTTTTTCTAAATGTTTGCATCGACTGACGATATTGCATCGAGTGGTGGTCTACTTTACGTGAGAACAAATTTAGGCATCCCGCAGAGTCAGCATAGGAGATCGAGATGTCTTTGTCGATAAGATATTTGTGAAGGATGGTGTTGGACGACGAAGAAGCGTGCAGTCTGAAGAAACATCGGACTTCGTCGGCGGGTCCATCGGCCCGAAGACGCCATCCACCGCCATTCAACTGCTTTCAAACCATCAGATCAACACCCCACAACTCCAAGGTCAATCTGAAGTTCCTACCATGGCACAACAAGAAACCGAAGATCTATGGCTGTTTGGCTACGGGTAAAGAAACTCTCTTAGCCAATCTCTAGACGCCGTGGCTGACCACGCCTCCAGCTCGCTGATTTGGAAGCCTCCACCACATTATGGTATTCTTCGTGATGTGAATAACGATTGGGAACAATTAGCTTATTTTGCGATACACCAGACCTTCGAGTTCCAGGCTATATCGAGAACTATGTCCGTCGCTTCTGGCAGGTATGCAATCGTATAACATGAAACTCTTGCATGAAACGGACAGCGTGCTAACAGAAGTGGCGGTTCGCAGGCGAGGTTGGTCTAGCTCTATCAACGAATGAATATTCGAGAATGATCGTCAAGATAACGAAGACTGACAACACACACAGCCAAGACCACCGCGGCACACCAGAAGATCCCGGCCGCGTAGTAACGCTCATCGACAGACAGCTTTGGGAAACGTTAACCGACCATGTAAGACTCTGCCAAACTGGTGTCAAACCACAACAAATCACCAAATCTAACCAAACCTCTCCCCCACCCAGCACGCAACCGCACCCCCCCGAGTCTGGGGCGCAGCCTACCGCATCCCAGCCGCCCACGTCGCCGAAGTGAAAGAATACCTCGACATCCGCGAAATCAACGGCTACAGCATCCAACACACGCCCTTCAACCACAACCAAACCCAAAATCCGCAAGACATGTCCGCAACGATGCAAAGCATCACGCCCGCTCGTGACGCAGAACCAACCAACGTCCCGCACCCGATCAAATGCCTAGTATACATCGGCCTACCAGACAACCCTCAGTTCCTCGGACCTCAGGACCCGCAAGCGTTGGCAGAGAAGATCGTGCAGAGCCGGGGGCCGAGCGGGGAGAATAGGGAGTATTTGTACCAGCTTGAGGAGGCACTGAGGGGTCTGAGCGAGGAGAGTGCTGATGAGCATGTTTTTGATTTGGCGAGGAGATGTAGGGAGATTGAGGCGAGGGGCGCGTGACCTTGACCTACCATATAGTGTAGAACCCGAACTTTGGAGACGAGAAGGATATAGACGATATATGAGTGTGGTATTTGAGCCATTATGTAAGACATGCGGAAGAATTCAACATTGTCTTTGTCGTGGATATCGTAAAAGTCCGAAAACGAACGAACGCCTTGGAGATGCTCGCGACCCGCTGTAGCTAAGTAGAACTGCTTGGAACGCTGCTGAATAGAAAACAAGGGCTAATGCAAATCGACAAAAGAAAAGAAAGGGTAAGTTTGTCCAAGACAACAATCAGGGCCCTCCCTTGGGCTTCTGATTCCACGGCTTGATGCTCCTGATACCGGCATTGACGACGACGTACTTGGCCTCCTTCGGGTCGTAGCATGACTGTACGTCGAACATGACCCTGCCTTTGGTGCCATGGATCTCCACAAGACCCTGCACAACGAAGGTTCCGCGCGGTGGCTCCAGCTTTTTGGGGTTCCATTCTTTCTTGAGAGCGCCGAAGAAGACGTACTTTGCGATTTGAAGATCGGTGGGGTTGACCAGGTCGGTCGATGTAGGGAGAGGAGGGTTGAGTAGCCACGGCAGTGCCGAGCGGTCTTCGGACGCCTTAGGGGAGGACTGTGCTTCGTTGGCCGCTGAAGAAACACTCACTAGGGAGCCTGGTGAGCCATCGGGAGACGTCTGCGGTTCGCCGCCCACGGGTGATCCTCCGCGACCGCCAGTTTTCTGCTTCTCCTTTTTCTTCTTCAACATCTCGAGAGCCACTTTGAATCGCTCCTCAGGACTGAAAGGGTTCACCTCCTCCCATCCGAGAGCCTGCTTGAGTCGCCTGTAGTTGATGCCGCCGAAGATCTTGGCCGTTTGCCAGGCTCCCTCGAACGTCGCCTTGGGCCACATGGCTCTCATGAGCCTGTAGTAGTTCTCGGCGCTGATCTTCTGCGGACTCCAGGCGATGAAGTCGTCGCCAATCTCAATCCCATGGCGTTCATACTCCTGGGGCGGTGCGTCCGGGAATGTGATCTCGAGCCAGTACTTGCCAACCTTGAGATCCTTTCCAGTCGACATGGCTACTCGAGGGTGTTGCTTTGCTGCCTTCAAGACCAAGGCCACAAGCTCGTTTTGCAGTTTCTTGTGGCGCGGCTTATCCTTTGCGACCTTGACGAACTCTTGCCATTCCGGATCCGAGCCCTTGTAGAATGTTCGTGGTAGCTTCGTGGCCCAAGTCATGGGAATGAATGTGCTGTCCTCGTCGGCGTAGTCGTCCTCTTCTACTTCTTCCTCTTGCACCACCCATTGTGCCTCGTTGTGCTGATGTTGCGAACCTCCTTCAACCTCCTCGATCTGGATCTCGATGCTCTGGGTGAGGTACATCCACCCGGCGTATGGCACGGCGATGTAAATTCCCAATGTGATGAGCCTCTTCAGTGAGAAGACGGGGCTCCTGAAGCGCACGGGTTGGACGTTCTGTGGCGCATGATTACCGGTGCGATTCGAGTTGTATCGCGACTGTATGCGCGGCTGTGATCTGACGGGTCGGCGGATGGGGATTTGTTGGCGAAGTCGGAAGGCTCGAGAGAGGCGGGACATGGCGGGCGCGAGGCTGTTTGGTGAGTGGTTAAGCATGCGGTGGCGAGTGTAGGATGAGATGTATTAGCGAGGATACAAGTAGTCTGGTCGCGACAAAAGGAAGGTGGTTCGGTGGGTGAAGATGTTTAAGTCGTGGCGACAGTCTGGCGCTTGGTCTTGTGAGTGACGGGACCTTCGCCCGGAAGTCGAGACCCCGACGTAAGTGAATGGAAGCACCCAACCCTAACCCTGATTGCGTATCGAGCTCGCCAGACCTGCCAGTCGTGGAGCTGTAACTCCTCCTACTGTATCTCGACATCGGCATCATCAAGGCGGCGAAGGCGAGCTCGATCGGTCAGGATACTCGACGTCTCCTCCCCTCAACACCGCCATCATGAAGCTCATCACCGCCGCGCTGCTGTCAGCGGTCAGCTGTTACACCGAATTGGCCGCCGCCGCGACGGGACACGTCCTCACACTCGACCCTTCGCTATCCTCCCAACACCACCCTTCCAACGAGAGACGGACACTGTCACGCGAGACCGCGAGAATTGTCATTGCGCAAAGAGCTGGTGTGGAAAACTATCACACTGACAACGGGCTCAGCGATGATCAGATCGAGGCGATCAACGACTATGGACTGCAGACACACATGCTGAGCGCCAGCAAGGAGGATGCCCGCACATTTATTCTGGCGTTTGCTGAGGAAGACGAGGTGGAGGGTGAGATGGAACTGCTGCCAAGATTGCGAACATGCACACATATACTGACATGCCACTACAGCTCTCGCCCAAAAAGCACCGTCTTTCGCCGTTGATTCCGCTCCCTCAGTAGCGGAAACCAAGGCCTTCTTCGACGACCTCTCAACTCAGGCCGGCGACCGCGCTTACAGCTGGGCTGAAGTTGAAGAGCAGTTTGCTTCCGGCGACGTCGTCAACCTCCTCACCGGCGACAACTCATTCGTCGTGGGCCTCCCTCTGGAGCGCATCGAAATGCTCCTCGAGCACCCTCTCCTGTCGCCCGTGACCATTATTCTCATGCCCACCACTAGCTATGGCGCGATGAGCTGGGGCAGCTACCTCATGCCAAACACCGAGTCTCCTCTCCGCAAGCGCCAGATCGAGAAGCCCTTGTCCGAGGCCTTCGAAGCCGCCTCGCGAGCCACCGACGAGCCCGCTCCGATGTCCACTCCCCTCACCACTTTCGCCGAGACGAACCAGAGTGCACCGCTTCGTGGCATCTTGCCCGCCTGCTTCCGCTCCCAGGAAGAGTGTGAGAAGACCACCCGCAACTGCACCGGCCACGGCAAGTGCCGCAAGCTTTACCACGACCGTGACACCAAGCAAGGTGGCGACTGCTACAGCTGCCAGTGCTCTGCCACCAAGGAGGACCGTGGTGACGGCAAGGTCAAGACCACCGTCTGGGGAGGTCCCGCCTGCCAAAAGCAGGACGTGAGCATTGCATTCTGGCTCATCGCTCTGTTCACCGTGGGTCTGATCTTCGTTGTGAGCTTCGCTGTTGGTAGCGTTCTCACCATGGGCAGTGAGGAGCTGCCCAGTGTCATCGGCGCTGGCGTCAGCGGCCCTGTCAAGAAGTAATGATTGGGCTCCACGGATTGTACTCCAGCAATGGAATCGAGGAAGAGCAGAGTAAATGGAATCTGAGCAAAGGCATTTGCGAAGGCGTTAGATGGACCGGCCTCCACCAACTGTACTCTTTTTGTTTTTACTAAAGCGCGCTATAGGCCTTTGTTCGGAAGAATTGTATAAACAGAAAATCGCGTCGACTAATACGGATTACAGAATGTGATGGGTTTACGTCTCATATCCAGAAATGCATGTACACGACCCCAATCGACCTTCAGCTACAAGGCGACCGTGAACATGGACAGTACACCTGTACATCACAGTCCCAGGCCGCCAACTGACGAACAGTCACGCCACTCCCACATACACCCACCCATCCTCCACTTGAATGCTGCTGCCTACCGCCCTCTCCCTTGGCTCGGAAACATAGCACGGTAGTCTCACATGTTATGTATGTAACCCATGAACTCCCTCCTCCTGATCCTCCTGCCCAGGTGACGCCAACCTACACATCCAACAACAGGTACCACCACCATCAAAGCATCGCATCCTTGCTTTTGGATTTGAACTCCAGACAACACATGAAACCGATCGAGCGATCGATCGATAGCAACATCCCAAACCCCAGCATCCTTTTCCCAAACACGAGAAAAAAAATACAGCAATGTCCCCCCAACCCTACACCGGAAGCTGCCACTGCGGCCGCATAACCTACACCGCCAACCTCGACCTCCTCCAACCAAACCCCGACGACCCCGACAACAAAAAGCCAAAAACCGGAAAATGCAACTGCAGCATCTGCGCCAAAACCCGCGCCTGGGAAATCCTCATCTCTCCCGCGGATTTCCACCTTAACCCAGACTCAGCCCAGCATCTTACAGAATACAAGTTCGGAACGAAGAAAATCTCGCACTTGTTTTGCAAGGTTTGTGGGTGTAGGCCTTTTGGCAGGGGGGTTTGGGAGAGTGAGGGTTGGTCCGGCGAGTTTGTGGCGGTGAATTTGGCTTGCTTGGATGGGGTTGGAGATGAGGTGTTGGCGGGGTTGGAGGTTGTGTGCAGGAATGGGAGGGAGGGGAGGTGGGGGGAGAGGCCGGGGGTTGTTGGACATTTGTAAGAGGTGTGAAAAAGGAGGAGGATGGGAAAGGTTGTTGAGATGGTCTGGTTTTTTTTGTTTTTGGTATGCAACACAATGCTGCAACACAATGCTGCAACACAATGCTGCAACACAATGCAATGCCATGGCATGCTTGATTCGCTCTTAGTTCGCTGCCTATCGCAGATAGTGATGGCCGTGGAAGTCGATCTTGCTCTGCTCTGTCTCGCCTCGCGCCTTGCTTCGGGCCGATGGTCCTTCTTTTTCTTCCTCTTCTCCATCAGCATGTTTTCCCTTTACACTCGCAAGAACTCACATCGCTTTTCTGCCCGCCCGTCCGCAAGACATATTCCCTGTTCAAACCATGTACAAATAAGCAGTCGGTGAAAATTTCCCGAACCTGCGACTAAATCCAAAAACTTTTCCGCCGAGCCCACGCTTCAATAACATTCGACTAATACAAAATAGATGAGAACACCTCGCAAAGCAGACTGCGCGCTACTCCGGCCGTAGACCAGTAGTATCGCCGCGCACAACCCGTTGCAAAGTCATGGCGCTGATGACAGCGGCTCCCAAACCAGACCCATCAGCGGCGAGAGTCATGACGATGGGATCTTGTTTCCGATTCCTGGGCCAGTCAAAGATCTCACCCATCGCTTGGGCCCATCTCGACTTGAAGCGTAGGTTTCTCACCACCAAGCGATCGGCAGCAACGTGGCCGGACGAGATACCCTTCTTCCGGCAAACAGCGGCGATACCACATGTGCAGAGGCGAGCGCCTCGGGTGGCGATTAGCTCGCTGGCGCGCCTGCAGAGGATGCGTTCTGGTTCTGTGAGGTTGATGTTGAGGAGTTGCCTCACGTCGTCGCGGGTTCGTTGCAGTTTCGGGGTGAAGTCGTCTTCGAGGCCGGTGAGGAAGGCGGTGCTGATGATGTAGGGTTCGTAGAGCTTTGAAGTGTCTTGGCCTTGGAGTATGAGGCCTCGTTTGTGGAAATCTACTAGGACTTGTCGGAGGATCTCGCCGAGGTACATGCCGGCACTCATCTTTTCGAAGGTCTGCTCGCCGGGTCGTGGTGATTCTTTGTCGATCTTTTTGTCGTATGATGTTCGAGGTAACACTCGTCTGTCGTTGTCGAACGCGCCGTATTCGCAGTTGATTGCCATGGGTAGGTTGTCTGGTAGGCCGCTCAGTTTTGCTATTGAGCCGCAATTCTCCATGTAGGAGGCGTTGCAGCCTGTGCCGAAGATTGCACCGATGATGGTGTCTGGATCGCTGTATGCTGAGGCAATCATGGCTCCAACAGTGTCATTGATGAGTGCTACAATTTGGATCGGCAGGCCCTGGTGAAGTTAGTATCTTTGTTGCAGCGTGACGAAATATATCTTCACTAACCCGTTTGTGCAGCGCTTGTCTGAGTTGATCAGCAACGTCGTGACCCTCCACACCTTTGATGTCGAAGCCTTTCGTCCAAGTTTGCAGCACACCCTGGTCAATGTACTCTTGGGTTGCAGGATATGAAAATGTGAAGCCCAGTGGAATGACTGTGCCCTCTTCGGGCTCGATATCCCGTTTGGTCATGAAGTCTTGCATCGAGTCGGCCAGGAAGCTCCATAGTTGATCAGCCGTGCCGACTTTGTAGTCTTTGGGGATGTGGTAGATTTCTGATTCTGATTGGTTTTCGCCTCTGCCTTGGTTAAGGGTGACCCAGCAGATGCGAAGCTTGTCGCCTCCCAGGTCGATGGTGAGGTATTCTCCGCATTCATGTCCAGAGGGGAAGCCCAAGACCCATGTCGGAAGCATAGGCTTTTTAGGTGTATTGTTAGTTTATGAAGATCTGCAGTAAGCTTTGAGATGGCGACATACCAGGTTGCCGCCTTCGGGTTCCAGGCCTAGCAACAAGTTAGCCTTGTATACCTACATATATTAGATGCAAAGGACTGCAGGTATGGGGAGACGCTACTGGGTAAGAGGCAGCGTGATACGCGCGAGAGACCCTGCCGCAGTTCGCGTTCAAAGTGCATGCTGATCTCCTTGAGCTTGGCGGCATCGACGGTGAAGATTTGTTCAAGCTTGCGGAGCTCCTGCTCTAGAACGGGTGCTACGGAAGTCAAGTCGTCTGTAGCACGGCGAGTCAGCTGTGTACGGTAGGAAAACATAACATTTGAAGAGGGGAGATATACTGACCGAGATGCGCATCGTCGCGCTTCGAATCGCGACGCTTGTCCTCGTCGAGCGGCATGGCGGGCATGTTGAGGTGGATTGATAGAGATGTAGGTAGATCAATAATGGTAGTGAGGCTGATGAGTGAGGCGAAGGCGGAGGTGGAGGCGGGAGAAAGTATTCGGGGTGATTGTAAAAGATGGAAGACTAGTAGTAATACAGATAAGAGGAGTTGGCATCAGAGGGCGAAGGAGTGAGATGCATCAGACGAGCGAGCGAGGGTCACGATTCCACTCGCTTCTCCTCTTTCCCTCAAGTCTCTCTCAGATCTCCTCTCCGACAGCGCGCCTCTCTCTTGCAGCACCGCAGATTATTGGAGATTGGAGGGGATGGCCAAAGGTGGCTTGAGCACCCCGAGTCGAATATTAATGTCGACTTCTCTAGACTTACGTCACCTGAGGGCAGCTGCGACCGGCAGCGGATGTAAGTGAATGAACGAGTAAGTGGGCAACAATCGATGATCAACTGATGTTGCAGAAAACAGCTTGATATGTGGCAATAGAGCGAGTAATAGTGACCACGCGAGGCGCGGATTACTATTCTTCATTCTTATTACATCCCCTAGCGCCGACTGCTAGCAGCACTTGGCTCCTCTCCTTCTCCTCCTCTGCTCGGCCAAGGCTCGCGCGTCCTTGGACGAGAGCGGCACATTTGCGGCGAGCTCCCTGAGCCCGTCACGCGACGTGGAGGGTTGGCGTTTGATCCTTCCGAGGACTTGACATCTTTGCTGTAGCTCACAACTCGACAATGCACTCATGGCATTCGGCGGACTCGATATCAGAGCTAACTACGCTGCAACACTATTACCCGGTGCCTAGACTCTTTGACTTGGCTCTAGCAGCTTCCAAAAATTGCCTTCGCCACTATGGTCAGATCAGATTCCAAGTCTTCTAGCTTTGCTGATGTAACCAAGCTAGAACAGGAACTTCTTCACCCGCCCGGGGGAGGTCAACGCAGCCACGCGCTCTCACATCACACACACGCGGCAAGGCTGTATCACCCTCACAACCATCCGAGACACGAGGCCTGCCCGTCGTCATCGTCAGCCTCTTCGCATGCTGTGAAACGTGCCCTTCCGCCGAGGTAGGAGTTTGCACGGTTGAGGTAGCCGGCCGTGGCTACGTACTTGCAGCCTTACAATAACACCAATCTACTCTAACGTCGCAACATGTCCGGGTCCCTGAAAATCCTGCGAGACTGATTTCGTGAGTATAGCTTGACAACAGAAATCAACATGTACGGGCACTCTCCAGCCACCTAAATCGCATTGGGAGAGGCTTGCATTCGAGTGCTGGCCTTCTCCAACCTCTACACTTCTACACTCGAGCAAACACCACCTCAAAAGGAAAACCTTAGGTAATTCGACACGATATGGTGATACCGCGTCTTCTACCTTTTGGAGAGCACCTTGCATCCAGCCATCGAAATTCAACAATGGCTGCGACACCAAACGCGTTTCGCTTGTTCGATACACGCACTCTCATGAGGCATCTACCAGGTTCCCCACTCAGTTAATTGCACTTTGCCGTCGGCACACAATCTTTAAATCGCTGCTTCGCAGATCATCATCAAAATACCCCGAGTCATTCTCGAGCTCTGACATCACTCCAACGGCGAGATGGGAAAACCTGCCACCAGAACGAAGCTTACATCATTCTTTGCTGTTGAAATTACTATGCTTACACAAGGCCATGAAACGTAGCACGTCTCGAAACCTCAATATACATATGATCGTGACGACAGGAAAAGTCTTTCCAAGAATTTCACGATCGAATCGACGGACGAACGTACCTTCAGACAAGGCGATAGAGGAACCATCAGAAGCAGACGCACAAATGGAATTGCAACTCACAACCATAGATCATCCATACACCAGCAAAAGCAACAACTAATCATGACAAGCATAAGCTTTGTCCATTGGCTTCAGTAGTAGTTTAACCTCTGCACAAGAGCTGCAGGAACACTGCAGGAACGCCCGAAAGACGGCAGGCCAAGCCGGCTACTCCTCCTCGCTTTTCCCAAAGGCTCCACACAACCTCCAGGTTTGTTGGTGGTTAGTCTGTTCTCGGAACAGATCAGTGGAGCCAAAGTACTTTTCTTGGACCGCATGACGCAGAAAGTGGAGACTCGGCGAGAAGCGAGAGAGAGAAAGTGAACTAGAGACCCTGGGACACAACGGCTTGTGTTGCTCCAGCGTTGGTGCCACGCCAGTATAAGAAAGAGGCTGGCCGCCGCACGGTTTGGAAGAGACCATTCTACATATATCACACGCTGTTATTACATTCAACCTCGCTAACAACCACACTACCTCACACTACCACTACCACTCCAACACACAAACCCGTCTTTACTCGCCCTGTCTAGAACCGCATTCTAAGACATCCATCCATCCGAGTCAAAGCAACCAATTGATCAACCAATAGTCAATCTTCCAACACCGCCAAAATGCACACCTCAACCCTCCTCTCAACCCTCCTAGCAGCCGGCACAGCCCTCGCCGCACCCACAAGCCCCATGTTCCGCCGCCAACAAGACTGCGGCTACGTCCCCAACCAAGCAAACCAAGCAACAAGCACATTCATCCTCCGCATCGAAGCGCTATCAAATGCAATCTCCAACGCCACCACCAACCGCACCTCAACCAACACCACCACCACCACCAACAACGAAACCCTCGGCTACCTAGACGCCCTCTCCACCTCCCACGGCCTCGTCGCCCCCTCCCCCAAATTCGCCTCCCAATCCTTCCTCGCCCCAACCTGGAACACCAACCGCGTCCTCCTCTTCTGGGATCCCTCCAAAAACTCCGACTCGCAGGAATACGAGCGCGGTTTCAACCTCGACCCCAAAGCCCTCTCAACACCGCAAACCATCGCGCCCGTAATCTCAACGCCCGGTTGCGGAACGCCGTTTGTTGAGCTTGTTGACATTCCTGGAAGTGCCGTTGATGCCGGGGAGTGCGAACTCGCGGGAAAGAAGATTAGGGCTCAAACTGGGTGCCCGGCGTTCGGAACGGGCAACAGCGGTTCTGCGCACTGCACTGAGCAGAGGTTCTTTGTTTGCAAGGAGAGTGGGCTGCAGGGTATTGCGGATAGCCAGCAGGCGCTGTTTTATGGCGAGGCGGAGCAGGCGCAGTATGGCGAGAACTGCCGGGAGGTCGAGCTTGTTAGCGAGTGTGTCTGAATGAGGTGATGCATGGGAGGGGACCTAGGGCTTTGGATCTCGATTGTGAGATCGAGCACGACACGAATTTCTTTTTTACATGAATCAATCTATACGCATGGGAGGGCAAAAGGGGGATATAATAGGATGGATGGATGGATGGATGGCATATCAGAAGGGGCCAGGCGTTACAAAGAAGAAAAATACTTAATGTGACCAGAGGAGGCAATTTACGGTAGATGATACAGAACAAATGAAGCCACATTAAACCAAACCAATCAATCATCCAACTACTCAATTAGTCTCGTGATTTCACTGACCAGCAGAATTCAAGATGACATCGAGTACATGGTACAACTTTCATTCGTGTCTCGTAAAAAAATAACCACATACACATTTCGATGCCGAAAATAAATAAACGTACAACCCCCCAAACTCCCAACTCCAAAGTCCTGTCCCTCTCCTCCAACTGCCTTGACTCTCCTCGATAATCAACCCTCAATCCTCACAACCACCCCAACCCCCCACCTCCCAAAATCTCCAGATCGCTCCTCAGCACCCACGAATCGCCACCAGCCCTGCCCAACACCTCCGCCCGCCTCGTAGAGCCCAATTCCGAGATCCTCTGGACAAGACCTCCATCCACAACACCCCTGGCGCCGAAACCTTCGGAATCAATAGCGCGGAATTCCCTCGGGTTCAGACCCGCAGCGTGCTCAAGAATAGAAGTCAGATGTGCCTCGACAGCGCCGAGGCGGCGGTAAGTGGACTCGTCGACGGGGGTGACGAGGCCGATGGAGCCGGTTTGGGTGGTGATGAGGACGTGGAAGAGGTGTTGGTGTGTGTTTTTCTGTGGTACTGGGGTGGAAGAAGAATCGCCGTTTGTTGCTGCTTCTGCGAGGGGTTCCTGCTGCTCGGCGAACGGCGAGAGAGTCGACGGCACGAGGGTCATGGTGGTGGGGAAGTGGCCCAAGTGGAAAGTCGAGCGGTGCAAGAGGCGGGTGCCGGAGAGGGACTTGGGGTTCTCCGGGTCGTACTGCAGCACGTGCAAGTCCATGTCTGCGTCCACCACCAGGATAAACAGCTGGTCGTCGGCGGGGAGGAATTCGGCGCAGACGACTTCCATTTGCGTGCGGCTCTTGCCCAGCACAGACAGTTTGTAGGGTTCTTCGGTGAACGCGCCGAACCACAGGCCTTTCCAGACGTCGGCGCCCAGCCACATGCCGCTGCGCGCGAAGGTTTTGAGGGTGACCATCTGGCACTGGGCGTCGAGGAAGGCGACGGGGAGGCAAGAGCCGTCTTCTTTCAGGCCGCGTACCATGAGCTTCTGGCCTTGGGCTGTACCTATTAGGCCGCCGAGGAAGGTCTCGACGGCGGTGACGGCGCCGCGGGGTTCTTCGCGCGAGATGACGTGGAGTTTCACGCCGGTCTCTTCGTCGTTGGGTTCGGGCACGACGTCGAGGATCTCCAGGACGGTGAGGGCGCCTTTGGCTGGCATGTCCTCGCCGCGCTGCTGTGCGGAGCCGACTACTACGAGCGACTTTTGCTCGTGTGTGAGCTCGGACGCTTCGAGTGGCATCACTTTGAGTGTCGTGATGGTTTCGGTGTATGGCATCTCCATTGAATGAAGGATACGGTGCGATTTCGCGGACAAGAGGTGTAGGGTGTATTGCGGGACCTGAGGGCGGACGGCGATGTCGTCCTGCTCGGGATGCCGGCCATCTTCTTCGACGAACATGAAGTCTACGAGTCGGCGAGTCGCGACAACGTACAACCCTCGGCTTTCGTGATAGGCAAGCTGTCGGACCTCTTCGATCGGACTTCCCAGGGGCAACTTGCGAACGACCCATCCTGTTCCAAACCAGGCGTCGGCCGGGAATTTGCACTCTTGTAGTGTTCCGTCGACATCTAGCACGGCAAAGCCTCGAGCACAGGTGGCGACGTGGAGAGGTGTGAAAGCTCTGCATTTCTCAACACGTAAAGCTACGATCTGCGGAAGAGATGTCGCATGCTTCGTGATCAGGCTTGGTGATCCGCCAGAGACTGACACAGCATTGTAGCCTGCGATCTGTATTGGCCGCAGGGGAGAGATGCGGACAGAACCATCATCAGTGGCGTCGAATTTAGGTACATGTGTTGTTGGGACCTTTCTGAATCGCAGACCATTGTGCCAACTACCGGATGCGTTGCTTGCAGGGTAGTAGAAGGGCTCGTAAATCGTAAAGGTGTCCGTGGCGCTTCTGAGAATCAAGTACGGTTCCGAGGCGTCGGTTGGTCCAATATCCGCAACAATGATTTCTGTCAAAGTCTCTCTTGCGCCTACGCGACGTTGGGTGTTCTCCGTGTACAGGATTGGAGGGAGATGAGAGAGGTTTGGTGCAGTGAACACGGGCTTCAGTTCTGGAAGAGAGTAGACGTGAAGACTGCCGTCTTCCCGAAGTAAGAAAATGGCTTCCTGGTCTCGGGTAAGGCTGCCCTTGTATGCGCATCCGCCGAGCCATTTCGACTCGGTCAGAGTCGCATCATCAGGCTCGAGAGGTTCGACATCGCCATTCTTCTCGACCCTCAAGACTTGCAAACCGCTGTCGTCTCGTAAGACCAAGAGATAGGGGTCGCAGAATGATGTGTGAGCGATCTTGAGTTCCTCTTCCGTTTCCTCGTCGATCATTGGAATGATCTGACTCAGACCCAAGTCAGCATCATACGTGCGGATCTCGCTTTGTCTGCATTGTACAATCCGGGTACGATGAGCAAGAGTTCCAATGTCGATAGTCTCGCCCTCTTGCTCAAACTCCGCGTCTGTTCGTTCGATGTAGGGACTGCTGACTGTATCGTCATCCGACTTCTGGTCTTCGCCTTCTGGTCGCGAGTAAGCCTTGGTGTTTTCGCCATCGTAGACGAACAAAAAGTTGTCGTGTATATCGTTAGACTCCTCTGTGGTCTTTGAAGCAGCAATGCTCCAAACGTTCTTGGCTCCGTCGATAGTGTTCTGGCGGCCGAATTCAGGGACCAGCTGTTTACGAAGGAAGGCGAGTCGACTGCCTCTGCCGCGCCCGACAGAGGCGAGGGCGTCAAGACTCTCGTTGCCCGACTGTGGAGCTCTACCGAAGCAGAAATCGTTGATCGGTCCCATGGAAGGCAACCTGTCAATCACATGGAAGCTGTATGCTGAGATGGGTTGAGATGCTGCGGCCGCAGATGTCGCCTGAGACTTTTGTGCTGCTGCAGGTGCTCCACCGTAGAGGTCGTCCTCCTCGACGTCGTCATCTTCCTCGTCACCCTCTGATTGCTTGTCGTCTTCACTGGTCATTTGGGCATGCGACCGCTTACGGCTGATTGTCGCAGGCGGACTGTTGCTCTGCAGCAAGATCGAGTCGCCCACATCGCTACCAATAAAGAATTCACCTGACGAGAACGCGGCAATGCACGACGGTGCGGACTCGGGAGAAAGACCACCCTTTTCATCGGCGACCTTTACAATCTGCATACCACCGACATGACGGCCCTGCATAGTGAAGCGCAGAATAGTCAATGAACCGTCGCGCAAAGCTATCAACAGATCTCCGGCTGCATTGTTTAGCGGCTCCACAACACAGTCCTCGAGCTTCAGCCCAAGGCTTGAGTGATCTGTCATTGCAAAATCGCTTCCCTTTGCAGCAAACTCATTGACGGCAATGGCAGTGGTCTTGCCGCTTTGATCGACATGGACAAATTCATTGGTACCTATCAAGAGTGCGCCGCCGACTGGTAGTGAGAGGGGGATCACCTTCCAAAGATCCGACGGGAGATTAGGAACAGAGACAAGCACAGTCGATGCTCGTTGCTCCAGGTCGAGCGTGCCCACGGTGTAGGTCATAATATCTCTGCGCAAGTCCAGCAAAGCACTCGAAGCTTGTGAGGCAGATGCCAGGATGCCAAGGGTGGGCTCGCGATACTCGTATAGGAATGCAAGGTCTTGAGGATGCGTCAAGTTTGGCGAGACTTGGGTCAAGGCCGAGACGAACGAGGCCTTGTATGGTGTTTGTGCGGCGTCTCCACCGATGGAGTTTTGCTGAGGCTGTCGCTTGTCCTCATTGTCCGCTTCTGCCTCCAGGTCCGCCAAGTCATCTCCCTGTTGTCTGAAGGGCAGGATAGCCAAGTGTCGCTGACCAAACTTGAGAGCGGCGCATCTCGAGCTGGGATCCACGGTCAAGATACTCGCTGTGTCCTTGAGCGCCGGTCCGAAGGGTTGTGCAGGGATGCTTTCTCCCTCATAATAGTGGATGGAGACGGTGTTGATGCGATGGTTTTCCGGGTCCCAGTCGACCAGCGATAGTTTCGCATCTTTGCTCGAGACAAGCAGCCCTTCACCACCAGATTTGCCGTACAAAATCTTGACGCGTTGCAGGCCTGTTATTATGCCAGAAAGCTTGTATTCTCCAACCAAGCTCAGCTTGCGTTCAATGGTCTCATCTCCGTCCTCGTCGCCGGTGTTTTTGTCTGTCGCATTTGTGCGCAATCGAAAGACCTGTAGCAGAGAGGTCTTTGCGACGACCAGATTCTCCTCGTTGGCCGAAAGAAAAGGGAGAGTGACGGCGTGGGTGACGGTGGTCGGAGGAATGAGCTCTGTGTAGCACTGCATCTTGGTGTTGTGATGCTGTTGAATTAGATGTCGCTGTTCAGTCCATGGCAGATTCTCGTATTGTCGCGTCAATATAGGTGGTGTAACGAGTCCGTGTCAATGGCGTGAGCACGTGGGATGGTTGTGGAATTCACGTGAAATCGTGATGCTCTACAACAATGGTATGCGCGCGCAAGCAGCCGAATGTCGAAACGCGGCGAGTCACGCGAGAGTCTCAGTTGATCAAGCTTCAACGTTGCGTTTATGAAAGTTTATTAACCGTTCGGGTCTTGACAGCGGACCCTATATACACTAAGGCTAAAATTCTTAATTTTTACTAAGTAGCTATAATGCTTTTATTGCTTTTATTCCCTATTTATACTATTAATTTATAGACTATACTACTATTATTATGTTTAGTATATTCCTTCTATTCTTATAATACCTTGTTTATTAAATAATTAATTAGTTCTATCTAAGTATTATCTTACTACTATTTAAAGTCTAACTATCTTAGCTAAAGTAGTTATAAAGTCTTCTTATTAAGTTAAAGTTCTTCTATATAATTATCTAATAGCTATTATACTCTAAGAATATATTAGTTACTAAATTAGTTAGTAAATATATATTAAAGAGTAATTATTCTTAAGAACTTACTATTGTAATAATTAGTTAAGAAAATCTTAAAAGTCTTTTAAAGAATCTTAATAGTATTCTTCTTCTATCTTAAACTACTTTTCTTCTTATTTAAGAGCTTTCTTATAAGATAACTAAAGACTAGAAATAAGAGAATTAGTTTAGTAGTTTTCTAGTAATATCTAATTTCTTATAAAGTAACTACTATTTTATAGTTAGTTTAGAAACATTTATTAGATATATTTTACTTACTTCTAGACTTATATCTATAAGACCTCTTTAGTTCCTAAAACTTAGTAACTACTATACTCTTCTTTATCTTTAATCTAGAAGCTCTTAGTCTTAGAATATAAGATATAATCTTAGTATATATCTTTTCTATATAGGCTTTATTTATATAGTTATAGACTACTAGTATAAGTAGATTAATCTTCTTAGTCTTCTTCTTCTTATTCTTATTAGATAACTTACTTCTATATATAGTATTATCTTTCTTATTAATCTTAGGTCTACTCTTAATACTAGATAATATATTCTTATTTCTAGGATTCTCTTTCTAGTTATTATTATTCTAAGAAATAAAGTTCTTATTCTACTATAGTTTAGACTTACTACTTATAAGATAAGAACTATCTTCTATTTAAGTAAGAAGCTTAGTAGTATTACTAAGCCTTATACTTCTAGTACTAGAGTTATTTTCTTAAGAGTATTTAATATTAGATATATTACTAAATAAAATACTTTAATAAAAAGATAACTTTTTCTAAAAAGATCTAGAAAAGTAGAATCTACTAGTATATATACTAAGTACTATAGAAGTAAGTTATTAGGTCTAGTATCTCTCTTTCTTAATTATAGAGGCTAATCTAGTATTATATAGAGTATAATAGTCTTCTATATATAAAGTATAAGTATATTATTAAGTAGTAATAGATATATTAGAAGAGAAGTATAGTAGTATAGATATAAAAGTTTCTCTTAAATTAGTATCCCTATTATCTTATAATATTATTTTATTAAAGTCTTTATAATTACTACTAAGCTTATAAGATATTCTACTAGAGTCTATACTAATAGTATTAGAAGTATTATTCTTAGTATTATATTTCTAGATTTAGTCTTTAGAGTTAGAAGCTTCTAGACTAGCTTTAGATAGAAGAAGTCTACTAAGTAGTAGACTTAAGAAAGTAGTACTTATATTATATATAAGGTTTTAAAGATATATATAGTAATAGAAAGAGATAAATAAGATAGTATTAAAGTTATTATAGTAGAGTTTTATTATTATTATTAAGAGAAAGAAGTTAATAAAAGTATATAAATAAAGAAGATATATAGTAGTTATTTCTTTCTTATAATAGTATTTACTAGTTATTAATATTTTAATAATTAATATATTATAGATCTTATTTTATAACTTTATAAAAAATATTATATTATATTTTTCTTTAGTAAACTCTTTTAACTCTATATACTACTTTACTTTTTTTCTCTTATTCTTAATATCTCTAGTACTATATTAAAGTATCTCTCTAAAGAGCTATCTAGTTTAGAGTTACTACTAAAGTAGCTAAAGTATAAGATAGCTTATAAATACTTAATAAAGAATAGTACTCTTATATTATATACTTACTATAATAAGATATTAGATAAATAGTTAAAGATTAAGTATATCTATAAGATAAAGAAATTATAACTATATATAACGGGGGTAGAATACCGAAGGGTTTAGCTCGGGTTAGACTAAGGGTTAATAAAGGCGAGGGAAGAAGGGGTTAGTATAATAAATACGGTTCGTTATAATTACTAACTTCGATATATAAGTTAAGTATAAGGCTCCTAAGAAAGATAGAAACCTAACTATCTATATACTAAGGAGACTCCTTCCTACTAAGCTAGTATTCGTACTACTTAGTCCGAACGATTAATCCTAATTAGTCTACTCTTATTCCTTCATTAGTTAAGTA